>WTSP01000892.1:0-39267 GCA_025331215.1 Actenoides lindsayi | reverse complement strand
GTTGGTTGGTTGGATGGATGGACAGGACACCGACACGGGCAGTCCAAGGGCCCGCGGGCTGGGGGTGCTCCCTACCCGCACTTGGCTGCGCAACACGCCCCTGGCCCCGGCAATTAACCCCCACCCAGCTGCCCCCCCGCGGCTCATTAGCGCTGGCTGACCAGCTAATTAACGGCACCTGGGGCAGGCGGGGACCCGCCCCGGCCGGGCTGAGCTCTCGGGCCGGGTCCGCAGCTCCGCTCGGAGCTCGCTTCGTTGGCAGGCACAGATGCGCCACGGAAAAGCGGATTTAGGGTCTCCCTCCACGGTCCCTCGTCCAGGGGTGTTGAACTGTCGTCCAGAGAAGCTTCGCTGCGGTTGAAGGTGCGCGGAGGGCTGCGGAGAGCTGCAGGGGACGACGCGGGCCCGGCTGCTGCGGGAGGGGTGAGTCCTGCGGAGGCCGTTGTGCCGGGGCTGGTGGTTTCTAGGGCTGGAGGTTTCCAGGGCTGGTGGTTTCCAGGCCCCTGGGACGGGGGGAGTCTTTGCTACACTATCATTAAGCTGGGATGATTTGTGTAGAACTGCCTTGGAGATGACCCTTTGGTTTTTAGGGTCATCTTTTGGATGTTCACCAGGAGAGCCTCTTAAGAGTTTTATCCTTTTGTGATTCTTGCTAATTGAGATTCTTCAAGATGCCTGCAGCAAACCTTTGGTAGCTTGTAGACCTTCTGGACCTTGGTTGCTCCTGTCTGGCCCCAGAGAGAGAGAGAGACTGTGGCTTTAAGAGGCATAGTTAAGCAAGTGTGGATTTTGCCTGCTTTCCAGCAGGAGTTATTAGGTTTGATGGTTATCTGATCCAGCATGACAGATGGATCCAATGTTTTTGTCTATGACTAAACCTACAGAGCTTGCATAAGTAACTTCACGGTGAATGTTCTGATTTCATTGTGTGTTTACATGTAAGTGTATATACCTTTTATTTTTTTTGCTAGGAAAAAAAAAAAAGCAACCAAAAAACAAACTAAAATCTTCTTGAGGATTTGAGAACCCTTTCGGTTTTTGCATCTGTTTCCTGATTTCTCTGTAGTGACTGTAACTAACGCAGCTGTGAATTTAGCCTGTGGTCCATGAGTTGTCTGAGACTTTCTGGGAGGCAGCTCTAAAGCCCGAACCGATTCCAGTCTGCTGTCTGCGGAGGTCCAGGTGCCAGCTTGCTGCCCCAGCCGGCTGCCTGGCTCAAAGTGGGAGGATGACTCACGGTGGCATGTTCCTCTCCCTGGCTGGCAGAGCCTGATATTTGGTATCCAGTGCTCTGGTGCAAATAGCTTGTGTTTACTAACGGAGCTTGCTTAAGGCAAGTGCATTCAGATAGTGCTTAACTGCCTGAAACCGAAGATACAGCTTTGTATGCGCTGCGAGTACCCGGGGCTATTTGATAAGCAGTAGTTATATCCTCCTCCTTAGCCACCCGGTCTGGGCAGTAGGCAGTTGCTTCCTATGGGGTTTCATTTTCCTTAACTGTGGACCTCTGAATCTTGTGCTCTTAAGCGTTTGACTTCTGACATGTATTTCTCTGCAGTTATACTTGTATTATGTCTTTTCTTGAGAATACACTGTGGCATTTCTACTGCTCGGTGAACTTACGCACTATAGGTGGCTGTTGGATGTGAAGCTATGTGCTTCTGAGGATTGGTGTGTATTTAACAGTAGACCAAGGGGAAACTTACTGGATTGTCAAAACAGACCTGGGCTGTTGTCTACTGTAATGAGCAAAAGTATCTGCTGATATCCCTGCTGAAGTCAGACTGCTTTAAAGGGTGTTTTAACTTCCATGAAGTGCTCTTGTTCTGAGATTGCTGCAGACCTCCAGAATCCTCATAGCAGTTCTTAACCTGCTGGAGATCCTATGTAATGCTGGCAGGCTATAATTGTATCGCAACTGCATTTCTGGACAGGGGGGTGTTGTAGAGATTTAAATGTCCTTATTAAGAGGTTCCCAGGCTAGCCTCTGGGACCTGTTGCTACCATTGCCTTCTTTTGTAAGCAACCACCTAAGCTGCTTGATGGTTGAGTTGCATTTGACTTTGAGCTAATGTATAAAGAAAGACCAATGGAAATATAGAAAATCATTTCTGACCCTTTATAAAACAGTTTGCCTGTGAAAACAGTTTCTATACAAACAGTTTTTACATAGATTCTTGTCATGTTGATGTCATAGGGCATCATTGAAGATCTTTACAAGAGTTATTAACAAGTCTCGACTGCCCATTTTAAATGGCTGCATTTAGACATGAGGAAAGATGGATTTTAGCAGCTAATTGGACTGTCACTATGGTGTTTGTGTTGTGGTTTGTGCTTTTGGGTTATATGTGTTCCCGCCCCATGAATGGCTGTTTCCAAAAACCACCAGTGATACTGGATGGGAGAGATGAACAGTTCTAGATAGGTTTCATGTTGGCCACCCATGATATCCGGACTTGGATACTTAATGGGATTTCCTGGGTGGTGAACAGAGTAAACTTTATATCCAAGACAGTCAAACTAAATTGCAAACCAAACTCCACCATTTTAAAGGAAACCAAACATTAAAGTAAACAGAAACAAACAAAGAAAAAAACCCAAACCAAAACAGAAAGAAACCAAAACAGCAAACCCAATCCAAAGTCACAGGTCCCATAGTTATAAACAGCACAGTGAGGATAAAAACCTGATGCTGCAAGCTACTCTGGACAAGAGCCGGGTGGAAAGTTTAGCTGTGCTTTTCTGGTGTACCTTTGAGTCTTGAGGTGCCATTTTGATCTCAGACTTTCTCTCTGTAAATCAAATGTTATTAAACAAATGCTGGCCTATATTTTTGCCATGGAAAACAAGAGACATTGCGGGCTCTCCAGAATGTCCACATGGCAGATCTGTCTATGCCTTGGAGCTATTTCCGATGGAAGGTTTTTATAAAAAGCCAACTACAGAACTCCAAACTATTTCTCAGACACTTGAAGGGGATTAGCTAATGCATGCTGCTGCAGTGCTTCAGCGAGGAAGAACAATGGTGTCGTGTTGTTGGCAGAGTTAGCCTTGGACTGGAAGAATCCCCTGAGTAAAGATATTAGTGGTTCCTGGCTCTACTGTAAGGTTTCGTGGGTGTTCTTGAGTGATGATTGGTCTGAAGAGGAGGTCCAGAAAGGCTTTATGCAGCATGGAGACACAGCTCCAGTCCTCAAGACCACTGCTTAGCTTCTCTCTGGTTCTTGAGATGCTGACATGAAGTGGCCTGTGGCCGGAAAGTTTCCTGGAAGTGTGTACAAACTCTTCACCCTATGAACTGTCTGTTTTCAGCATGCTGAGAGGCTTTGTGCTGAGTCCCAACCCAAGGAACCTCAAAAAGCGAACCAGTTCCAGTCCTTGTACAGATGTACCCAGATTGAGCAGTAATTGAAAGAAAGTTGGCATGAAAAGTGACTGACCACAGCACAGTCTTCTGGGAACTGAATTTTGCACAAATGAGAGAGAAAACAGGAGGGGAGGAGCTACCGTCCTGCACTGTAGGACTTGTCAACCAAAGGAGGCATCTCAGGAGCTGGCCCCTGAGCCAGGGTCCCCTTTGTCCTGTCAGGTCTCATGTACTGGGGCTCTTTGCCTTCTGATGAGGTTGCAGGGTTTAGTGCCTTTAATTCTGTTTATCTCCATGACCTCTTTTCTGTTCCTGCTGGGATCCAGTGTGACCCGTTAACCCAGAATACATGAGCTGTGTGTCACAGGGTGTAGCAGCGAGTGAACCACTACTGGTGCCAAAATTAAAATGACAAGCAACATATATCCAAAGATGAACCAGTTTTGGAAATATAAGCTCTACAGGTATAGTGGTATTTGTGAGGCCAGCCAAGAGAAAGAAAAATCGGCTGTTTTGAGGGGCAGCAGTTTTTCAGGTGCTAATGGCAGTAGAAACTTTAGAACGGACACGAGAGATTTTTACAGAAAAGGTCAGTGTGAAGCCTGCTGTCTTTGAAGCAGACTGGTCCAGCTGACTCATGCCAAGTCCCTTCCACCTCCTATCATCTGTGAGTGACTTTAGCTCTACAGTTTGTCTTGGATGTTCTTGACATATTTCATGCTGGGAACTCCTCAACGCCTGGTGGCCAGAGGTTAGCTCAGATGAGAGCTGGCTTCCACTGAAATGTGCCTACTTTCTCAAGACTGGGTTTGTGCTTTTAACAGATGTCTAATTCTCTTTTCCCTCTAGGCCAGGGAGGTTAATTGGAGGAAAGTGACTGTACATCGGGCCCAAGAGCCTCCTACAGAGATACTTGGCACAAATAAATCAGCCTATTTTTGATGAATAACAAGGCCCCAAAGGCTCTAGTTCTTGCTGCCTGCACAAATTGCAGGTATAAATTTCACAGCTGATCACAGGGACTCCAGAATTCAATTAACTCTCTGCTCATTTAAAAAAAAAAAAATGCTGCCTGCCTATTTAATTATGAGTGTCACTGATACTACACATGCTGTTCAGGAAAACTCCAATTAATAAAGCATTGCATCATTAATATGAGTGGCAGTATGAAGTCTTTGACTCGGGACTTTGACTTGACCCTCTGCAATGACAGGCTTGGGAAATATTGGAAAGGGGCATCCTTTTCTTCAGACTGGGGTGACACTGAGCAAGCTTCAAGATTGTCTCCATGCTTTACAGGCTGTTCTGGTTGCTCTGTTTTGGGTGGTGGTTGGGATGTAACTTGGTGGCAACTGACAGTTTAGACCTTCTGATACTTGGGTAACCTTCCAGGGTCTCTGACTGTGGGGATGGGGGCTGTATAGAGACACACGGGGCAGAAGATTAAGCTGTGTAAGGGATGGTGAGAAGATAACAGCAATGTTCTTCTCGCACTGTCTTTACCACATTAAAGCACCTTTCACTGCCAGGAAGGGTGTTAACCAAAGCTGTACAAATAACCACATCTCTTCAGAATGTTTCATTTTTGAGTGTTCTTGATTTTAAATTTAGCTCAGTCTCAAAGATCTATCAATAAACAGACATGTTTCATTTTGACTTTCTAAAGTGTCTTTCCATTTAAGTCCAAATTGATCTGACCTTCTCATTTTGCGCCTCTGCTTGTGCCCATCTTATCTCTTGACTTCACGCCTTGCAGGTTGTGTTATTAGAAGTGATCTCTTACCACAACAGAGCCAAGTGGCTCTTACCACAACTTGAATATCAGCATAAGAAGACATTTGGCCTTTCTTCTCAAATTTTGTCCCTCCTTACTTAGTCACTGTGTAACCCACCAAGGTCATAGTCTAGATTTTTCTTTACTCTTTCTTCAGGCCATGTCTAATTTCGTACCTCATCTTTCTGTATGACACTGGATTCCTTACTGCTTTCTCTCCACACAGCTACTTTTTTTTTTTTCCCCCTTCTGTGAGCAGCTCTGTTCTTGACTGCAGCAATCTTCTTTCCAGTAGTGGCAAAAACAATCTTGCTGCTCTAGCCAGAGGCAGGTGTCACCCCAGATTAGATGTCGTGGCTCCATTGCCGCTCTCTGCATCTCCCTGGGATTTCCGGACTAGTCACCAGTACATTCACCAAATATGTGTCCTGATGTTGTCATAAAAAGTTGGTAGTTGTTTTGATTGCCTTATCTTTTTCCAATCCTCAATCATAAACTGCTCGCCTGCTCATCCCTTTTCTAAGGGCTGCTGTTCCTGGTTGTTGTGCAGAGCTGCAGCTTCCACTGCTGTTTGCCACATTCAAGTAGAACATGTTGATGGATTGCTTTCAGGCACAGGCTTTTCATCCAGTGAATGCCTGCAGGACCACCTCTCTTGCCCACAGTGTTATCTTAAAACCAATGCCAGAAGAGGATTTCCTGCTCTCCTGCGTGCCTCTGTATTTCTGGTCTCTCTTGCAGCTACTTTAGAGCTAGAACAGGGAGTGGGTGTTTTGTTCCCGTTTATTTTTTGCTCAGTGAATGGCTGCATAAGCCTTGGAGCTGCTTTAAGGGATGCAGTGAGGCCAGCAGCTCTGACAGTAGTGAAAGTTCAGATTTAAACGTATTCTTGAGCTGATGCAATCTGCAAATAAGTGGCTGGTATCCTAGGGTTGCTTCTTTCATGCTGCCCACTTTGATTTCTTGCTTACTTTGTTCCCCTGTTGCCTCATCTTTGGTTGAAATAACCGGTGTCCTGGGCCTGGAGCTACCTATCTGTCTTGTATTTGGACAGCCCGAAGCTTAACAGGACTCTTATCTGTGACAAGGGGCCTCAGGGTAGTGCTAAAACTCAGTTGCTGGATTGAAATGCTGGTGCTTGCCCTGTATTCCCTGGGCAGTGCAAGCCTGTGTTGTCAGTAGAGTTATTGCTTGGCGGTGACCAAACTCTTCTGGGGCACAGGTGACAAAACTCTGTTAAGCAACTGTAACCCACTTCAGTCTGTAAAGGATGGTGGTTGCTGCTCTTGCCCTCAGATAGTGGCTTCTAGTTCTCCTGCTCCAGCTCTGCAAGTGCTGGAGACCACGGATTCCTACCTCAGTTTCTCAGCCAGGACTTGGTGGCTGTAGCAGTGCTTATCTTGGAGAATCAGGTTAAGACTTGATGCAGACAAAGGGGCAAAATGCTGATTATTGAAAGGCTGAAGAAGTTCTTGTTTTATCCCATTGTGGGTCTTTGCAGAACTCACTTTTTTCTAACTATTGGCTTTCATCTGCAAAATAAGGACAGCACTGTAAGCTACAGGAAGGTGAGAACCTTAATTTAATGTGAATAGTGAGTGTAGTGTTTCCAGTGGTTGTCAGTGATTTAGGAAAATTGGGTTCAAGTCCTTGTTTTGACAAAAGTGAGACCAGTAGGCTGCCCTATGGGAGCGTGATGGGCTCCTTCTGGTTTTGCCAATTCTAGGACCTGTTCCAACTGTTCTGCAAAGCTTTGGTTGTTATCAAGTGAAATTGCAATGAAAAAAAAAAATGTGGTCAGACTTCCAGACCAGCTGCAACTCGGTGCGTAGGCTGTTGCCATTACTTGTCTTAGATGACTACATGGCAAAAGCACTGACCTTCCCGCTGTCTGTCATCTGGCTAACTGTGGCAGCAAGGGACAAGTAAAGGTTGTGAGCTGCTTTACTCTGTGTCCCTGAAATGGCAATGAGCTAATAGATCCCTTATGTTCATGTAGCCTTCCCATGCACCTATCTTTCTGAAAGCATCGCTCACCTGCAGTGGAATTCCTTGTAATGCTGGAGGAAATGCAAATGTGAAAGTGCAGCACAATGATGTGTGCAGATAACAGGAGCTCACCGTGCAAGGCTGAAACCCTCTGAGAGCTCCTGCCTTCAGCTTTCCTGGCTTTGAAGTTGGACTCTTTCACACCAGCCTTATAAAGGTGTCAACTTCATCCTGACAGTGGATTTCTTACACTTAAAATGCTTCTTCCCACTCCCCTCCCTTCATCCTTCTCTGAAACAGTCAAGCCCCACCACAGCTGAAGATGACACCCACACTGACCTCACACTTCAGAAGTGAGGTGGTGAAGGGAGGAAGATACAAGGCTCTTGGCACTGCCTCCTAGCTGTGTCCTGCCTGGGTAAGCAGTGCTGGTCCAACCTCTGGTGCTAAATGCAGTCAGAGATGAGGTGTTACCCCTTGGCTGGGGTGCTCTGCCCTCCAGCCCCCTTGGGATGAACCTGAGCTGCTTTGTTGCCTGCATCTGTCAGCCTCAGGGCAGCTTGTTCACCTTGCAGTGTGCAGCTCTTTTATCAGCATAGCCCACAGGCAAAAGGCAAGAATGTTTTGTTTGTCTTAGAAAGTGTGTGTGTGTGTGGGGGGGGGAACAAACAACCCCAAACAACAAATAACCCACACTAATTCTTTGCTTTCTGTGTAGTAAGTCCTGGCCTGAGGGAACTCGGGAGCCAACTTTTGGTGCTCATTGTCCTTTCTAGATATTAGTGAGCTGCTGGTGCAGGGACATCCAGCTGCCAGGTCCTTTTCTTAGTGTCATTGAGTATTAGATGGGTATTTCACATTCGTGTATTCTCTTCACCTTTTCATGTCCTTTGAGGATCTTTAAAACCCTTCCAGTGAGGACAGGGAGCCCTCCAGGTGTTTCACATCCATAAAACTGCTGTGTGCTCCTCTTGTCCAATACAATTTACAGCCTCTTGTTAGGAAACCTGTCTTGTGGGAGCACATGGCTGAGCAGGGGAGCGAGACCTGCAGCATCCTGGGATTTTCCCATTCGTGCTGCTGTGGAAATATGCTCTCAGCCCTGCAGAGAGTACTTAGCCCTGGCTTTAAGGCAACAACAGGAACACATGTTAGACCAAGATCAGCTTGTACTCTTTAACAGGCTGGGAGAAAGCAGCACGTGCTCCACACCCATAGATGGTTTTTTTCCTTTAGTCTGATGCCATTTACCACTCCAGGGACAATGTAAATAATGTCAGCTCTGAGTGCTATTGACCAAGTTCCACCAGAGCGACTCTTAGGTGGCTGCATGTATGAATATAGCTGATGAGCAACTACATTATAATGAGCTAGCACCAGAGCACTGGGATTCTGGTTTGACATCAAATTCAGAGACTGAACTGCATGTGAGTGCTGTCTTTTCTGGGAGGCTCCTAAAACTTCTCCTGTGCTGAGGCTGACCCTCCAGACACTTGCTTTTATTTTCAGCATCGTGTTCCTACCCCAGCTTGAAATCAGAAGGGTAAAATGGGCAGAAATAAACAAGTGATTGAATGTGTGATTAAAGCCTGACCTCTGTATTCCCTCAGTATCTACACACTCAGGCTGTGCCTATGTTTCTTCTTTTACATATCTGTTTATTCTAATCAGAATCAACCTTCATTTGAAACAAACCTCACTTGAATACTTGCCCAAACCGTGAAGATTTGGGGGTTGAGTTTTGATGAAGTGTGGTGCAGTTCTATGTAACATTTCCACAGATCTGTGGTATCTGGCTGCAGCTGGGATTAATAGCAGAGGTGCCAATATAAAGCAGAAGTGACTGGTTTTAGGCTTCCAAGCCTTACAAAGAAAATAAGAAAGCAAAAGGGCCTGTTGTTAGCTGGAGTGTTTTCTTACCTCATGGTGTAACAATCTGCCTTGAAGGAATTCAGTGGTCGACACCAGTGCAGAGCATCTTTTTCCTTCCAGCCCTTTTGGGAAGCTCTGTGAGGACAATCAGTGGGCTTTATTTGAAATATTAATCTCTGTCTTGGAGGCATTGGGCCCCTTAGATAAATCGTTGAGGAAGGCACACATTAAGATTTTTTTTTTTTTTCCATTTGTTTTGTTGTGGGTTTTGTCTTCCTCTTTCTGGAAAGACACTAAAATAGTTACTGAGTTGTACTGCTTTGAAAGAGATGTCACCTGTTATGGCTTCCAAGGAAGGTTCCAGCTCAGAGAAGTTCCCCTGGAGAAACCTAAGTCATAGGTATTTGCAACCGAGAAACTTGCATCACTGCTCTACTAGATTAGTTGCAAACAAAATGCCACAAGAGCCTTCAAAGATAAGCAGCATTTCTCTGAGTTAAATTATAACACCATTCCTTGATGGATATGAAGCTGACTTTTTTGTTGTTGTTTGGTTTTCATCCAGAGCTTACAGTTCAAAAGAGCTGTCAGCTCTTTCAATCCCTTTTTACTGGGCCCTAAGCAGACTTACTGAAATGTTTTCCCTCACTGACTGTACCTTGACTGGTGTTACCTGAAGAGTGCTGTGGTGGGAAGATGGACTTGTGTGCAAATTGTCCTTGATAGGCTAAATCACTGAAATCCATCATAGATCTCTCTATTATGCCTGTTTATAGAGCTTGCTAAACAGTCCCTGAAGACTGCAAATAAATAAACTGTGTCAGGGCCTTATCTTCAGCAGACTCAACTTTTCTCCTTTGCAGAAATTGTGTGCTGTGGTGTCAGCTTTGCAGAGGCTGACAGAAACCAGAATCCCGCATTACCGTGGCTTGTGGCTATTTGAAGCATTTCCCTATCAGCTGAAGCTGAATTTCCTTGTATTCTAATTAGAAGTCTTAGCAGGCTGAAGGATGGCTTCACTGGAAGCATTGGCGATGCCCCTAAATAAGCAGCTTTTACATCCTGCTGTTTCCCCCTATAGAATTTTGTTAGTTATTGTGCTAACATATAGGGAATGTAGAAATAAAGTGTCTTGTCCCCAGCTGCAAAGGTAGGAAGCTGGGTTTATGCTGAAGACTGATATTTGCTGGCCTGCTGCCTGCAAAATGGGCTGCTGGGTTTCGGGACTCACGAGCTAGTACAGTCTTCTTCCTTGCAGAGGCTGAAGCAAGTTAGCGTCCTATGTTAGAAATTACTGTTGATATTATACGCTTATTTAGAAACATCTTGTGATATTGAGCACAGACAAAGGTGGCATCCTCTGTACTTCTTCCTCCATCTTTTCTCCTCTGCACTTTGGTTTTTCTGTTCAAAAAGCAAAGTGAATTTTGCTACGTTCAGTATTAAGCAGCCAGGTTTTCCAGACTCTTTAGTTTTCTCACCCCAAGTCCAGGAGGTTGGCTTTTCTCATAGTAGTCTCAGCTTGTATTGTTTTGAATGATGAAATGCTCTGGCTGACTACTTCTGATCCAAGCTAGGTGCTCTGGTTCTCAAATTCATTGACCCCTGCAGTATCGTGGTTTGGTGGTCATACATACTTTTTTGTTCTTACCATACAGTATCTCCTCACAGACGAGGCTAATCGTGGAGCTTTTAAAGGTTTGTTAGCTTCCACAAAACTTTCAAAAACAATATATTGAATATATTGAAGCACAGCAAGTTGCTGTAGCTCACTTGACAGCAAGTCAAGGTGAAAACACCAGTCTCCTGGGAATTACAGTTATTTCCACCAGATACATAAGTGAGTATCTGGATGAATTACACAATATCTGTCCCTATCATGTTGGTGATGTTGCAAACATATTCTTGAAAGGTGGACTTGGCACTGCTTATTACCACCTCACCACGATGGCTTTGTGTGCTCTGCCTCTTGGCACTGAGTTTATACTACTAGAAATAGGATGCAATAATGCTACAGAACATATCTTTTATAACCTAGTAAACTTAGGAGATGGAATAGTCTTTAAATGGTTGGTTGAACTCATCTGCAACAGTTATGAAATTCTGCTTGGATCCAGAGCAGGGTAAATAGTGTAGGTGTCCCCTTTTCTCCTTCATTCACATGTTTTTCAGAGGGGGAAAATAATTCAAAAATCTTTCAGACTAAACAAAACTCTTTGACCTCTTAATATGGCCTCTCCTCCCTCCTTACAAAAAAAAAAAAAAAAGGGCAGCAATTTGGCTATGCAATAATTCACAAAAGCTTTTGGCCAGAATTGCATTCTCTACCCCTGCTCCCCAAATTTACTCTGCTCCATTTAGTAGAGTTTGTTGGCAAGAATAGCCAGACTTCATGCTGTGGAGAATATTTGTTTCTTAATAGAAGATGGAGCAGAAGTGGAATTGTGCTGGTTGTGTATATTTTGCCTTCTCAAGATTAGCCCCAAGCAATTATCTGACTATGGCCTGTGCCAGAAAAACACAACAGAACAATTTTAGCAGCGCCAACGAAAACTCCAGAATGTGTTGCACTCAAGAGTGTAATTTTAGATTCTATTTTCAAGTAGTATTTCTGTGACATCATTGAGTTTAGGAAAAATAATACCCTAGGGTTTGCTTTACAAACAGGATGGAGCTTTATGATTTGGCAGCTTTCCGTAGACAGAAAGACAAATGTTCATCACTTAGAAACCTCTGTATGACAACAGGCTTTGTTTTCTATCAGAAGTTGAAAGTAATAAGCAAAACTGATGTGGAAAGGGAGTTCATAGGCACTCGTCTGCTGCCCTGAGGGCAGGGATGCTCAGTTCACCTCCAGGAGAACCTGAGCTCTGTGAAGATTTGCTCTGGGAGCGAGAGCACTTCTGGATAAATCCTGTGTGCGAAGTTGCCCTGGGCAAGATTTGAGAAATACAGTTGTTTCTGCTTGTGCTGCCTCTGGTCTATGTTCGTGACATAAATGTACTCAAATCTGGTGGTAGGATGGGAAGGCTCTGCTGGTCCCCTGAGCAGGCTCCAGCTGCCTCCTGGAGCTCCATCATTTGAATGCAGCCTGTCTGGTATGTGCTCGAGGGATTTGGATGTAGTGGTGACACTCCCCATGTGCCTCACTCAGAGCTCTACTGTCAGGAAATCTTTCAAATCTCTTTACTACTTTTTTTTCAGGAGTTGTCTGTTGATTGTAGGATTGGAAGGGACCACATGAAGCTGTTTAGTCCTTTTTCCTAGTCTGCACGGGGCCATGTGCACATAAGCAGTGCTCTGCAGACCTCCAAAGTTGAGGTGCCATGGTCTCTCCTGTTCAAAAGCTTTTTCTTTCTGGTAAAAAGAATTTTCTTCCCATTGATCCCCATTTTCCTTTCTGTAATCATAAATGCATCACTTCTCTGTTCTGCACACACACTGCAGATAAGATAAGGACTTTCCAGCCTGCACTAGGCTGTTATGCATTTGACCCATATTGGGCATTTCCCTTCTTCCCCTACCCATCCTGGTCCTTTCCTTGGACTGAATCATCTGTGTGCTGCTTTTTTTTTTCTTTCCTCCTTCCTTTTTGTGGGTAGATATTTCAGAAAGCTCTTGTAGTATGTGCAGAAGATGCTTCTGGGCAAATACAAAGAGAATGAAAGGAAAGTTAATGTCTATATAAGCCTTTCTCATTCTGGAAGGCTCTGTAAGCTCCATGGGTGCCCTTAGGTTTGTGAAATAACTTTTCCCTTGCATAGGATTTCTTTTATGAAAAAGTATTCTTTGGCTCCAGGGCCATCCGTGCTGCAAGCCTTGCTTTGCTCTGTGCCCCTCGGCAAATGTGAGTGGAAAAAGGGTTACGTTAGCTATGATGAATCAGTTGTGGCTTGAAGAAGTGATGACACCAGCTCTGTCGGCAGCTGGTTGATTCAGTGTACTCTTAGGAATTCAACAAGTTTGTCAAATCAGTCAGATTACACACACATTTCTTTCACAATCAGCTCCAGTGACTTCAGTGGAGTTGCTTCCAGGGTGTATTGGTGCATCTGGCACAGCATGGCTCTTCTGTTGCTCGACCACAATCCTGTTTGGCAAGTTTGGGCACAGCAACTATGATCTGAATGAGTAGGCTCATTGTTTGCTGGAGTGGCCAGATGTAGGCATCAGGTTGCCTCTGGGTTGTGTGAACTAGTAGCTCTGTTCCAGAAAAACACGTGAAACTCATGCTGATTTCCGTGGAAGTGAATAATTTGCTATGAGCATGAACTCTGTTGGGAAGGGGCTGCATCTTCGGAGTGTCTGCAATGTCCAAAAATCTCGGGCACTTATAATATAAATAACATATCCTCATAGTCTCTTCAGCTTCTAGACTCCCTTGGGGAACTTTGCATTCTTCTGTAAATATGAGCTTTGTGGGAGAAGTCTGATGCTACATGAGCATGTGAGAATTTTCTTCCCAGTTGGCATGAAAAGACTATAAATCTGTGGAGACACGAGCCCTTCCCCCTACCCCTTCTTATAAAATTAATGGGTGTTCAGTTAAGCCAAAACAGAGTGGTTTCCCTCAGGCAAAGTTGTCTTTTTTTAAAAAAAAAAAAAAAAAAAAGGCATTTTAGTATACAGCTAGAAAACCTTGTTTAAATCCATGTTTAATAATGCAGTAAGTATCCAGGGAAAGGAATTGTATCTCTTGCACTGCTTTTGGCTTTCAACATCCTGGGAGTAAAGGTTGGAAAATAAACAGGGGCTGATGCTAATGGAGATCAGGGGTGACCTTGGCCTGTGTGGTGATTTGCATGACCCTATAGGGGTTGGGCTATTGGATAATCGAGATTTTCAGCCTCTACCTCTGTCAGACAGGGAGGTCAGCTATGGCATCTTGACTGCAGTTTTTCTCTCTTTTCACTTCCTACCTCTGTGTTGTAGAGAAGTTTTAAGGGATAGTGGCAGAGAGCTAATAACAAAGTCATTAAATCTTCATCTCTCCTTTCAAGTCCTTTTGGACAAAGTGGTGGGGAGTGCTAGCATGGCAGTGTGTTTTTTCTGGTCAGATCCTGAAGGTCCTAGGAGGATGTGGTACTAACCACCTAATCTGCTTCTGCCTGACAATGGATAGTTGGGTTCATCTCAAAAACCTCTCTGGCTTTGAATTCTTCCCACCACTAAATTCTGGATGAGAATATATATATGCAAAATCCTAACTTTCCACTGTACTTGGTTTTTTATTCCCTGGATTCTTGGAAGAAAGCAAAAGATATGAATGTCACTGATCAGAAACTAGCTGAGGTTGGTAGCCTTCAGAACAAAAAAAAAAAAGCAATTGAAAATTATGTGACGTTTGTAGCACTGCTTGGCAAACTAGTCAATGATGGCTGTCTCCAGCTTTGGCAGCGATGTGAAGCCTGCAAAATACAACCCACGTGGGTAGCTGAGATGCAAGATGTCTGCAAGCTCATCTGGATATTCAGATGATAGTTGTGAGCCACTTCTTGTGGTGTGGGTCTGTGTTCAATGTTTCAAGGAACTTTCTAAGACGTTGTGGTAATTTTGTTTGCTGTTGGAATACCCAGGTTGAAGTGCATGGAAAGGAGTTTTATTTAATTATTTTGAAAATGTGAAGTAATGCCTTCCAGGGCTCCAAAAACTGCTCAATAATTTACAGCAATGGAGAGGTGCAAACAATCTGGTAGTATCACTGAAGGCAGCTTTAGGGCAGGTGGGAGCAGGGGGGTTGAGGAGGTAACTGCACCCCGAGGATCAGAGGCACAGCTGCATTGCAGGCTTGGCGATATCCCTGGGATGTGATTATCTCTTGATAACAGAACACCCCACACGCGTCTTTGCCTGACAAGAGATGGGGAGGTGGTGGAAATCGCTCTTCAGTGAGCAGATTCCCCTGCAGAGGATCCTTTGGAGAGCGTTTGGGAACGTGAAGCAGCTTTTTATTGTATGAAGTGCTGCATGAGAGATGTCACGATCCTGGAAAGCCTGGTCTGTGAATCTGCTGCTCTGCTCAGAGGCTGCTGTGTGGGTGGGAGGACAACACCGTGGGGGGCTGCCCTGTTTTCCTGCCTTCTCTCCTTCTCTCTAGCCTTCTCCCTTGCTTGTGATAATAGAAGCCAGGCTATCATGCCTGGAGCAAGACAGTTCCATTTTACTTACATGGTTGCCCTCAAGCTATCTCGATTCAAAAATCCTCTCTAGGTAGAGTGTGTGAGGTTTTTTTCTTCTCTTTCTCTCCAGCTTTGCTCTGCAGTTATTCTCCTAAGGCAGCTCTCTGCTGGCTGAGAGCACTGTGATATGGTAAGGGTTTCATTTTTTCTGCCTTAACCTTCTGTACCCCTGCTATTGATGGAGTTTTGATGTGTTTGACTGGAACTATGGGATTCTTCACCTTCAGGCACCAGTTCTGCTGGATCCCAAATGTGCTAATGCTCATTTACAGCAACATCAATTGGCACATTGCGACTGAGCTTTGATCCTACGGCAAGGGCTTATCTGCTAAATGACTGCAAGGGTGTTAGTGTCCCTGAGGGTTAGGCTCAGCATATGTTTGCACAGGGAAAGGGCAAATATCTGAAAGCGTTTTTCAGCATTTTCTTGGATAGGTTAAGAAGGGAGACAATGTTACATATCGCTTTTGGAAAAAAAAAGACAAGTCTTAAGCCCCCAATCTGTAACCCAAGGTTTTTGAAGCCTGTTGCACATCCCCTTTTTTAGACAGTTCTACTCTCTCGATCCTGGGAGAGGAAGTAAAAGGTAAGATCGTCTGCCTAATTTTGCTTTTTTTCTCATCCTCTTGCAGTGAGTTTTTGCGCTAGCCTGCAGACAGAGGGAAGAGCTGGGTGGGTGGTGATGAAACAATCATCACTTAAAACTATTTGCTGATAATGAGTCACTCTTCACGGAGTCCCAATCTGTTCTCCCTTCTGTTAAATACCAAGAGTGCAGCAAATCCACTTGTTTTGCTGCAGATTTTTTTTTTTTTTTCCCTGAAGGATGGATCCTAGTAGGAGGATTTGGTGAGAAAGAGAAAAGAATGAAATGTGTATTTGTAGGGGAATATTAATCAAGAGGTGCCTTTTTGTGCCAAACCCGAGTATGAATCTCCCAGTAGCTCAGATGAGGAGCTGTGAGAGCTGTCTGCAGTCTATAGACTGCATACTGTGTAGCTGGCATGAGTTTAGCCAGATCCATGTGGCTGTTACTCCTCAGCTCAAAGTGGTGTCTAATGCAAAACCAACCTCTAGGTCAGGTGAGGAGACACAGGGCTTTCCCCTGCTGATGGGATGGTATTAAAAAAAAAAGAAAAAAACCCCAGCCTTCTTGAAGACAAATCTTAGGGTGACCCAGCATAAGGTACAGTAAGTTCTGCATCATCTCAGCAGGCTGATGTGCTCTGCTTCTTTTTCAGTTCCAGTTGCAACGATTTATAGTCAATATCTTGATAGATGCCATCCAGTGTGTTAAGTGCTCTCTGGCTTGTGTTATATTAGGATGTGGCTGTGATGTCTTCCCTGATAGGAGTCCTGCAGTAATAGACCGGTCCTGTAGATTTGAATGGAAACTAATTTTCTGGTAACAATGTTTAATGGGAAGCTTACTGGAGTATTGATAAAGGAGAATGCAATAGATACATGTCCCAGAGTTAATGTACTGTAAGACATTAAGACATACATTGCGTGTTAATCATTGTCAAACACAATTTAAGATTTTAATTATAAATAAAAAGAGGTGGCCATCGAAGCACTGGAAAGTATGTACAAGGGAAGGGCTGAAGATAAAATAGCTGCAGGGTCAGGTACGACTGCAAAAGGCTGAAATCAAGAGGGTAATTAAGAGAGGTTGGCTTTTTTTTTCTTTTGCAAGAGTTCTATGGGCCTTGTGCAAATTCAGAAGTTTTGTTCAGTAACCTGTCAGGTGAGCTGAGGGCTGGCAGTGAAGTTGACCTGTGTCACATGCTGAAATCATCTCTAGGAGTGTTCTCTCGATGTGTGGATTCATCATTCCTAACGCCTGTGATGTGCTGCTCTCCACCTGCCCCGTCACAAATCCAGTGAAAGTTTCCACCAGCCTATTACTGCCTTTCAGTTTATCCTGATTGTACTCGACCCACTTCAAACACAATAATCCTTCTTGCAGATCAGATATACAGTAATCCTCCTTTACAAGGGAGAGCACAATGGGCCTCTGCCGTCAGACATGATGTAATCCTGCTGCATCAGACAGAGAATGTCTTTCCTGCCTCATGTGAAACGCTGTCCTGTCTTCTTGCACTGGACCGCGGCCTTTTTCCATCAGATGGCTTTCCCATCCCTGAGCTGTGGTTCTCTAACATCAAAGCAATAAGCCCCCTTATTTCCTTGTCACGCTCTGCTGCAGCGTGCAGCCCTAGGAAGGGCAGCAGTGGGTGAAGTGGGATTTCCTGCGCTGTGTGTGACGTGCTCTGTCAAGCAGGGACTCTTTCTGTCTCCTGTGCGTGCAGGGCTTAGTGCAGTTGGAGATGATAAACCTCAGGTGCTACTGGGATATGAAGAGTACCTGACTGCAGCCTCTCTTGCTCGCAATTCTCTACACCACGCGGGCCTTTCAGAAACTGTGCAAGCCACCTCTGAGCTCTGTTCAAACAGGTGCCGCAGTCGGCTGACGCTCGGCGCTGTGGAAGCGGTTGGCTGTGTGGCATTAACCAGCTGCCAGCTCTTCCAGCTGCACCCTCCTCTCCTCCTGGTAGCTCAGGTGTGTTTGCCCTGTCTTGTGCAGACTGTTGTTTTCTAACCCTTCTGCTGGGGATGATACAGGGGAGCTGTCTTTGTACGTGCGTGCTCTGTAACGGGTCTCTAATCCTTCTTGTGGGTCCGGAGCGCTGTACATCTTCTCTTCAAGTACAGCCTCTGCAAGGTCCTCGGCTGGGGAGGGAGGAAGAGGGAGGAGATGCTGTCATGTGGAAGGAAAGCATGTACCCTATCGCTCTCTTAATCCTCCTGTCTGTTAGGAAGCAGCTACACATCCTGCCCGATTGAATACCTGCCTTGTAATTCAGTCTAGGGGGTTCCGCTGCCATTGATAAGTAGGTTACAGTGCGGTGCTGCGAGACAGGGCACCTGCCTGAGCACAGGGCTTGGCTGTTCCCTCGGGCAGTGCGTAGTGGGCTGTTCTCCCTCTGCTACAGGGACGTGGAGCAACCGAGCAGGAGACTGAGTTGGGGTATTGGAGGGCAAGGGTTGCCAACCTGCTTGGTTTTAGGGCATGAATATACAAATACTCCCTTGGCTCCGAGGTGCATAATGCATCCTGTGCCAGCCAAGAGCTGGGAGGATGGAGTGCCAGGGATAACTGGCAGGTGGGAGGTGACAGCGGCTGCTCAGAGGTCCCGCAGCTCTGCTGTACGAGTGGGTTCATGTGGCTTAGTTGCTGCTAGATGGGTGACAGCAGAGCAGCTGGTGACCTGACAGCTGCTGAGTCAGCTCCTCTGTGCTGCTGCGTGATGTTTTGGAAGCTGTGCCAGGCTCCAAGGGAGCTCTTGTCAGAGGAATGTGGAGAAAGGTAATAGCATTCAGGGTGTGCTGTTAGAAATCTAGGCATTTAGATATTGATGATGAAATGGGTGCTGTCTTTTTCTGCTTTTAATTTGTCGTGTTCACTAGATGTTTGGTGAGTTGTGCAGTACTGACCTTCTGCTTCCACGGAGCTGACCGCACAGTGAAACGTGGCTTGCCTCTTGTACTCTTGTGTCTTTATCATCCAGTGCAGTATCTATCAACACTGACTTGACACTTTCTTGGTAACATCAGCATGAGCTTTCTGGGCTCAGTGGGACAGAAGATGATGGATGTGGGTTTCTCACACACGGAAGACCTCTGTTTCAGGTTGCACATTGCCAGTAAGCACTTTGAGACACAGTGCTCAGTGCTTGCACAGTGTGTTTCTGTAGCCTGAAAGTAAGAGACTGAAGTTGCAAGTTGATAGGAAATAAGAAATAAGCAGATCTGCTTATTTCTTAAGTGATTTCTTGGTTCTGATCCCAGCAGAAAACCTATGAAATGGTGTCTGCTTGTGGGCTCCTTTAGCATCCTGAGGTTCTCGTGCTCTTCTAGGCTCATGGCACAATAGAGGTGGGGTGCTGAACGAGGGAAGGTGGTTATGCACTACTAGCTTGATTCCTCTTCTGTTGTAAAGTGGATGGTGCTCATTTTTTGAGGGGAAGCTTGGTGGTTCGTTGTTCTTCAGAAAAGTTTTCTGAGACACCTTTTTGAGTTAGTTAACAGATCTCATTGCAGCATTATTATTTTTTTTCTGCCCTTTTTATGTTCATTAAATGATATATGTTCACATGGAGGCTCTAAAATATATCACTGTTGCAGAAGCACCTTTTAAAACTTGTTAGCTTTTTTTTTGTTGTTTCTCCTTAGTACCTTTGCCTCTTAGGACCATAAATGGCTTCGTAAAGCAAGGGAAAACCATTATTAATTACACTGCCTAATGAACTCATTTGGCTTTATGCCCAGCTTCCAAAAACAGCGCTAGCACCAGGCTGGATACTGTTGTCTCACTGTAATTATGTTTATATGGAAAGTTAATTTTTGTTTTCATAAATTGATTTGAGGCTTCTGGAAGCTATTTGGAGATAATTAACTTTGCCCACACAGACCTATATAAGGACATTTGTTTACAAGGTATCGCTCAGTGCTGGAGCATGGAGGTACGTTCCTGGGTTTATCTGGAAATATTCAGTTAGCTCAGGGCAGCTGTTTCCAGGCTTGATTCCCCTCTCTGTAGACAGCAATAGCAAGCAAACACCATAGTTTGGGGGTTTTGCAGACAACCCTCGGGGTGAACCTGCTGTCCCTAGCTGCAATCCAAATAATTCAAACATTGTGAAAGTGTTAGAATCGCGAAATCCTGTAACGTGAACAACAAATGTGACAGTCTCAAATGGAAAAGGCCTGTAAGGAATGAAACCAGACCTCCACAAATAAGTAGTTGTGAAGGCAAAAGCAGTTTCCATCTATCTTTTATAAGGGAGGGAATGAAGAACAAGCAGCAGAAGTGGAAGATGACTTAATAGGGCCTTTACCAGCAGGACACACAATGTGATATTGCAGAATTGACTTCCTTGTTCAGTCATAGGCGTGTATCTTTGGGTTCCTGGTCCCTGCAGTGAACTCTTCCATCAAATCATTAATGAACTTATTTATTATGCATGGGAATCCATTGGAGACATGTGCAATAACCTCAGAATGCTGTTCCCAGCACGTGGCTGCTGAAGAACAAAAGCAGGGGGAGAAAGCAAAGTCTCCGTTTTGAGAGCTCTTCTCTGACCCTTTCAAAATGCAGGGGAATATATAAGGCACTCTTATGTGTAATAAAGCAGTGGATGTCCTGGCTAAGCAAAGCAGCTTGTTGGTGCCCAGGGTGCTGATTTTTAAAGCTGTGTTGTTCAAGTTCCTATTTCAGTACACTATGGGCTTTGTACTAATTCCTTACAGCAGTTTAAAACCATGGACAAAGCTGTGTCAGAAGCCTTCAGGCAAAGTTGGCATAAAATGTCCATCTGTGTTTGCTAGAGGAAGAAACCCTAATGGTGTTTAGAGTTCCTAGTTTTGGGTCTACAGGCGGTCCTGTCTGTTCTGGTCTGTCTTCCTTGTAACAAAGAATGACTTTTCTCAGCCCTTGCTGAAGACCAGTGTCCAGACTGCCAGTAAGCCCATAAATTCCAGCTTTGCCTACTTGAGTCTTTGTGTTCCTATCTCTTGAGCAAATCTCCAGGGTCAGTGTTTTGTAAGGTTTATCCACTGCTTCAGTTGGGTTCAGGAAATTTCTGCAGGTTGAAGGTCAGTGTGCTGGAACAGCCCTGGATGAGATCGGGGGGAAAAAAGGAACTTCCAGGAGGTGCTTACGGTGTTTCATCTGGAAACCATGTTGCTGTAAAAGAAGAGGCAAAGTGAAGTGTTGGGAGAGAAGGGACAGGTTTCCAAAGTTTGTTGATCATCTTCCTTTCCCCTCCATTTCCCCTTTTATGCAGAAGGAGGATTGTAAGGTTTGCTCCTGATTTGTGGCTGCGCTGCAGGGAACACTTCAGTGAGTTGGGGTCCAAATACTTTTTCAATTTATACCTATAACTCTGGGAATGCTGAATAGCTTTCTGCAGAGAAAACTTACCCTTTCCATTTTATTAACTATTCAGAGATTTCTGGGAAGTAAAGCAAAACTTTAGTTTAGAAAGGTAGATAGGGTGGAGGATTGGTCCTGTGCCAGCAAAGAGCACCTGGGTTACTTGGGACATTATTTTAAACATGTAAAATAGCAGAACCCCTCCCTGTGTGATGTTGTTTCTTAAATCATTATGCAAGTCTGTTAAAGATGTACCAGGAGGGCTGGATGAGCATCAGGTTTCTAGGTTGTGTGGAAGAACAAATCGCAGCCCAACTTGAACTGAAGGGGATTAATGCTGCTTTTCAGCGAAGCTCGCAGTTGGGAGAGCTGCTTTTTTCACTTAGCCCTAAGGTGCTAATCCTTAGCTGTAAGTCAAGTGCCACGTTAGGGTCATGTGTAAGCTTGGACAGAAATTCAGCCGGAAATTTGAACCGGTGACCCCTGGCTCTCCAGCAGCGGGGTGAACATCGTGTGATGGCTGGCTGGGCTCGGCATGCTCGGCTTCGTTCCAGGAGGCTCCTCGCAGTCCCGGGGAGGAGGCAGGGGCTGGCTGTGCAGCCAGACATGTTTGTGGATCGTTCCCAGAGCTCGGTGCAGGCTGAATCCCACTCCATAACATGGGCACTCAAATGTCTCTAGGATTTCCAGTTTTGGGTGGTCGCCTGCAGTGAAGCTGTGGTGCAGGCTAAGCCCATAAGGTGCTCCCTGCCCCGACCAGCGTGTCTCAGTATGGTGCGTGGAGTGGTACAGAGCCCTAGGGAAATGGCTGATGTCTCTGGCTGGTGGTTCTGCAAGGTAGGGTGAGGTAACTGCAGTGAGCACTTGATGTTGTCTGAGGCACACCAACCTGCTTATGGGGCACCTGGGCTGGGATCAGTGGACTGCTCCACTCCCTCTGCTTGCAGATGGGGTCGCTGGCAGTGGTTGTCCTGTCTGTCACCTCTGGACAGGCCATCTCATGTCACCTTGTGACCACATGTCGAGATGGTGTTGTGTGAGATGCTGTAACTGGTGTGGGGTATTTGCCCATCCAGTCAGGTAAAATCCTACAGTGGATATGACGATATACATGGACCTGAAGTTACATATCTGACCCATGGCATTCTCTGATCAGGCAGCTTAACTGATACTGTTTCTTGCCTTGCTTGTTCAATGTTTGCACCAAACAGGTATTTATGTGCCTCCTTAATATGCACAAGCACTTCTGATGACTAGAATAGAACTATTTGTGTTTAATTAGTTGGATAAGGGCCTGAACATCCACTGCCAGAAAGTAGCTTCAGGATTTTGCTGATGGCTCTCACGAAGAAAACTGTGAAGAAAATTAACTCTACCCCAGCCAAAACCAGCACAAAGCTCTAAATGATGATACTGGCTGAAGTGGAACTTCCTTTCAGATACCCATGGTTCAGACAGTGGGAGTTGAAATGGGTAGAGTTCACATGTGTGCTGAAAGGCTTAAAGCAGTAATGTTAAAACAAAAATCCTGGAAGCAGGCATTTCTTTGACACAGATGAAGAACCATGAATTGTAAGGGCTGTCCCTCCTTCCTCCATCTGCTTGAGCTCTCCTGGTGACAGGTGAAGGGTTTACCCTTTATCTCCCCAGCTATTTGCTTCTGTATTTTATGGAGACTGTTTACTGTGCACTACAGGCTCCTCCATAGCTGTGTTCCCATGCCAACCATCCTGCAATATGGTGTACACGCTCAGTGAAACAAAGCAGCTTTAATCCTCAACCTTTGGATGTCTCCTGCACATCAGGGCCAAGCCTCCAAAGAGGAACCCTGCTGCTTACGAAGTGGAGCTCCAGGTTCTAGTTAATTGGGCCCAGTCATTAAGGGAAATTCAATTTATGTCTACTGGGACTGTGACGGGAGTGGGTTTTAATAGCAAATATCTACAGCATGCATTGGTTGTCCCCAGGTTAAAAAAAAAAAAAAAGGCAAACTTTCAGCAGAGAAGAAATGCTTCTAATTACTTGCCTTTGGCAGAATGGCTCCCTGCTCTTTAGAAGCTGTATTTATCTCCTGTAAGAACTGGCTCATTAGCTCTACTGCTCACACAGATAATCAACAACATAATTAATAATTATTTATATGGCACCCATGGCAGAGGGCTTTGGATCACATAACAAAACATCATTTCCTTATGATCACTCAACCATTACTAACTATTGCTCTTGTCTTTTTTTTTTTCTGCTTGTTCTTGACTTTCTATGGCCTTTCCTGCTAGTTTATAATGCTTGGTGCAGGTTTTTGCCCAACTTTCCACCAAGTGTCTCCCTCTTCTTTCAGAAAGCTCTCTGAAGTCCCCTTTGACCCACAGAAAATTTCAAGTGCCAGAACTTTGCATCATACAGAGCAACCTGGATTGACATGAGCAGCCATAGTTCCTTTGATTTCAGTTGCACCTACTTACTCTGATTTTTGAGCTGATGCCTACCTGCACTTGAAATGGCAAAAAGCAGGGCTTCTCTTCATTGAGAGCTTCACCTGTGTTTTCCCAGGCCAAAGCAGGGCTGTGGGATAGATACTATGTTTGGGCAACACATAGGATATCTATCCTGGGAAGGATTTTTGAGCAAACTCTTCAGATGCTGTTTTAAGGGTGGGATTTTGTCAGACAGGCCTTAGCCTGTCTTCAAAGCTAATCTTCTACCAGGTTTTCCTGAAGTGCTTTGACTCGCGCTATGCAAGACAGCTACAATATCCTGACCTTCAGGGCAACTTTTATTGTATTTTGCTAATGCAGTGAGTTCTGTCAGCTGCTGGCATTGAGGAAAGGCCACTCTTGCCCTATTCCCCTATCCGAATGGCTGTCTTTGGAGTTGGGAACCCAGTGTGGCTTTGCCATATCTGCAAACCTCAGTCTGAGGCTTGGAAACAGTGTTTGCTGGCACCATGTGTTGCTAAGCAGATGGGCTGCTGCGTTTGTACCCGCTGAAGTTTTTCAGAGAAGGTGGCTTTGGTGTGGCATTTCAGTAATTGTTGCCAGCACAGAAGAAGCAGAAGGAGAAGCATCTCCAGTTCTTTACCACCTGCTTCTCCTCCCTCCTTGTGGCTCCCATCCGACACCTAAGTGGGTACTTGCCCACAAAATGCATTGAGAGGAAAATTAGAGAGAGAAAAAAAAACCCCTACCCAGATTGCTTGCAAGATGTGACAGGTGAAATTCTGGTGTGAGGAAATAGCAGAAAAATCTTAACCAAGCGTGTTAAAAATATGAGGCTGAGGCAGCTGAGTCACTAGAGGGGAAACTCGAGTTACATGCAGTCCATGAAAGAGACAATGTAAATGGTTTGGGTGTGTCTTGCCAAACCATTTACTGTCTCTCTGTGGGCTGGTAGCAGCTGGGATTGTACTGCACAGGACATGCCATCCACCCTCGCCCACAGAGATGGGTGCTGCAGAGAGCTGGCTGCCTTCTGTGGAGCTTTTTCCTCCTTCCTTTCCTAGGTCCTTTGGCTTGACCTGAGGAAGCTGATGGGTCTTCCAGGGTGTTTTTTTCCCCAAAAATGCTAGGCACACCCAGAGCAGGACAAGGGTTCAGTCTGTTCCCATGTTAAATACTCTGAATCCATGGATGAAGTTTCATCTGACTTTAAGGGGAGTAAATGAAATGCTTTTGAATGTCCCACCCTAAAGCTTGGATAAGAAGCTCTTATAACCAAGGTCTGAGCCCCTGATTCTGGTTCTGATTACCTTCTGTTTACTGATGCCGTGTTTCACCTTCTGTAACAGATAAAATGCAGGGATGTCCTTTTTGGTTAACCATAGATGGGCCCTGTTTGGTGTGTGATATGGCAGTGAAGCTGTAACATGTCTGTGCTGTCCTGTCCTTTTTGAATGGAGTGAAAGAGTTGAGAGAACAGCAAGACTTTGGAGTAAAAAACCAAAACAAAACAAAAACCCAACAAACCCCACCTAAAATGTTGTAGGAATTCTTGCCTTCCTCCATCAGGTTTTTATCTCTTTTGGTATTGGTGTATCCCTCCTGGTTAAAGGGATTTGTCCCCCTGAAAAACACATTCTGAAAGATTGCCTGGGCTTCATTGGCAGATTGTGTACAAGCTGACTCATTTCTCTCTGTTCAGGTGAGTGATCCATCTCTCTTTCCCATTGAATTATTTTTTTTCTGCCCTTGTGTCTTGAGATTTATGGAACTAGATGTATCAAAGAGCAAACTCTCTTCCCAAACCCTTGAAAGGTTAAAGCAGTTAGTGTTTCGTGACTTCAGCACCCTCTTCTCCCTCTGTGCAAAAAGGAAAAGTAAACCTTTAGGCTTTAAAAGCTAATTACATGTAGCAACAGATTTCATCATCAACAAGAGGGTCTACTTACCAAAACTGGGCTTTGTCGTTACTTTTTTTGCACGTCCATCCACTCCTTGCCATGGCTGTTAAAACACTTCCATGGTTTCGGAGCTAACAGGCACTGAACAGATGGGAGAATTTTGAGTTACATAATTTTGCTTCTTTTTAAAATGTAAAATCTTTATCGGATCTCTAGCTGAAGAAGAGAGAGACATATTGGGAAAGGAGGTGTGGGTGAAACAAGGACAACATTATCCCTGTACTTGGCCGCATGGGTTGGTTTGTTTTTTGGAACACCCTCTCTTGCAGATGATCTGCCCATAAGTATCTGCTGCGCTTTTTGGTGATATTTCCTCCCCAGCATTGTTTTTCCTGCCTCTAACATAAAAATGCTGAGACTTTTTATGTGTGTGTGACCACATTAAGCATTTGGATTTTTCACTTCCCATCTGTAAAGTGGGAAGAACAAGATAACTTCTCCTTCATCCTTTGTCATGAGTGCTTTTGATTACAGCACTAGGGTGTAGACTTTTCCTTGCTGTGTTGATGAACAGGACCCCTGTGCCATTCCAGATGTTGCTAAGAAATAGGCTGATTTAAGCTATATTTTAGAATGTTAGGTCTATATGAGAAATGCCACCGTATTTCTGCTGCCTCTGGGAAATAGAAGTTGAGTTTTTTTTTCTGGGAGATAGAACTGCCGTTGTATCACTGCGGAAGGAGTGAGTGTGTACCCTTTATCTGGTCACCACTTCCCTCTTCCCCAGTCCTTTGTGGCAGCATCGAGTGTACATGCCATGCAGAGCTAATGTTTGCTATGTTCTGCTGAGAAGCTGAATGCTGTATTATATTGTTGAGCAAAAGCAGTTGGCATGTTTATCTGGCTTATTTCGTAAGCGTTACGGAGCAACCAATTCAGTAAGGTTTATGTAACACTCCTGTCATCTGCTTCAGCCTCTCCCTTGCAACTGTGGATGGTTTTCCTGAAATGAGTAATGAAATACATTTAATTATATGGTGTAATGGCCACAGAACAGTAGCTCCAAAGTTCTGTTGATCACAGAAATACTTATGCTCATCTGCACGTGAAAATTACTTAGGCTAGTGTAATGTGCAAGGCAAGAATTACCGTGATGTTACCGCGGAGATCATGGTGTATTTTCAGTAAAACACTTTTCTGTAGGTCTTGTTAGGCTAATCAGCACTAGATAAACCTTCATCTTTACGGAATCTTACTAGTTGACAAGGGGGAGAAAGGTTTAAATAGCCTTATGAATTTGCATGCCCTTACTCTGCCTGGTGGTGCTAAGTCTGTCCTTCATGTTTCACTGGGCACCTCTCACTCCAAGTCTACACCCCCCTTCTTGGGCTAGTCCTAAATGTTGCTTCAAAACCTGAAGACAAAGATCTTCCTTTAGCAAGATGGTTGCTTTCCACTGCACTGCCTTTGCTCCAAAATGAAGTCCCACCTCTCCAGAGTGTGATGTACCACAGTCACAAGTTAAGGGACTCTGTCCTGCACGCCCTCCACCTTCATCATGAGGGATGTGTTGTACTGACATACAACAGATTTTTGAAATGCCTGCTTATCTCTGTGGTGATGTGTTTTTTCTAAGCTCCTGGGAAGGAGGAACTGCTTATTTTTATGGGACATTTTGTGCCTGATCAGCTTGATGATCTGCATGGACTGAAGGGATGATTTCTTTGCCGAATAACAATTTAAATGTAAAGTACTGTGACTGCTAGCTTGGAATTGCATTGCTGTGTGAGTTATGTAGCTTGCTTACTCTCTTCTAATACTGGAATAAAGCCATTAGGCATTGTGTGGTCACTTGCTTCTGTACAAGTAGATTATTTTTTAAAGTAAACACTAATATTCAATAAAGGTTTGCAGATGTAGATCTAGGAGAAGATGATGATGGAGTCTGACCATCTGACTGCTAATAAACATCTCTGGCTTTTAACCTGTTGGACAAATTGTGGTGAGCAGAATTAAAGATGAAACAATCATGGAAAAGATCCAGTAGCTTTGCTGGGGGTCAGGGGGGGGAATCTACCTGTAGGAGCATTTAGAGTTTTGTATCTCTGCCATGCCTGTGTGGAGGAAGCTGTCCTGTGCATGGATGTCTTTGGGTGCACTCTGCCATCAGTATCCAACTCAGGAGATTGCTGACAACTCCCTAGGAGAGGGTAGAGCAAAAACTTGAAGGACTGGTGGGATTTGGTTGAAAGCCTAAGGAAAGACTTGTGTCGTCAGTGTTTTGTGCTTGCTCTGCATTTGAAGTAGCCTAAGGGCCGGGAGAATCAATTGCTGGGACCTGCTCACAAGCTTGTGCTTAGTCACAGGGCTCCAGGAGGTTTTGAACGCTGGAATTTTTCTGAGATGTGTGTGCTGCAGGATATCCAGCCCTCTGCTCTTTTGAGCTCTCTCCTCTTGTAAAGGTTCTCTGATGTTCCTCCTGGGGTGGCTGCATCTCCTTGAACATGGCAATTCCCTTGCATCTCTGTGAAGATTATACCATTTTCCCTCTTCTCTTTACACTAAGGTCTGTGTGCGCAAGGGGTGGGATGATTGCTCATTTCTGGAGAAGGGACAAAAGCATCCGCCGATCTGTAGAAATGGAAGAAACGTCCCATTTTCTATTCAGGGACAAGCCACAGACTGCAGACTTGGTTTTTCATTTTATGCCTTTTCATTTGTGAGTTTATCCCGCCTGAAATTCAAGGCGGAACCTCAGTAAGAACAAAACTGAGTGCAACATGGTAGTTTACTTGTATGTTGTGTTTTGTTTGGTTTTTTGTTTGTGGCTTTTTGTTTCTTTTTTTTTTTTTCCTTCTAACTTTTTAGAAAATGAATCTTTCTTTTCATTTTGGTTTGACTCCTCTAGAACTATAAATTCCCCTGGTCACTGCCATGTGCAAAGAGAAAATCCCCAAATAGAAGAGCACTGTCAGTCCAGTCCCATGGAAATGTTTGCTTCAGCCCCATGAGGGACAACTGGAAGAACTGAACTAGTTTGCTTTGAACTTATCTCCAGGTTGCATATCAGGAAAGGAGCAGAGAGCCCAGTTTCAAGTCCTGTTGGAAGAACATAGCGAGGCAGCAGATGGAAACTTCACATCCATCTCTCCCTATAGCCCTTGAACCCCACGCCAGAATCCCACAGAAGCAGGGACTTTGCTCTTGCTCTTTTTTTTTTTTTTTTTTTTTTTTTTGTGGCTTCCTGGCTGGCTTAGTGCTGAGTCCCTCTGAAACAGGCTGTTTTGGGTGGTCGTGGCAATCTGCCCAAGAGGATGGGGCTTCTTGTCCCTTTATGCCTTAAACTGTTAGGCCAAGTGAAATAAGTTTTGCTTCACCGTATTAAGTGCTGCTTAATTAATCCCTCCCGGCCTCGAGCAATGCACATATCTCCTTTGCCTTTCCTCCCAGCTGGTCTGACCTCCTTCCTCAGAGGTAAGAGAGGAATTTACTGCCAGAATTTACTGGAGTCAAACTACAGCCTGGCTATGTGTGTGCTGGGGATGGAAGCTGTATACCACCGCCCAGGACGACGCCTGAGCAGTGCTCTGGGAGGGAGCAGTCTCCTCTAATTGTATTGAAATGGTGTGCTGCTGCTGTGTTTGTCAGTGCGTGGATGTGGCTGGGATTGGAGTGATACTAGAAACAGCCTTTGAGGTGTAGGAGTCATTAGGCGTGCTACTGGCGTAGTGGATTTCCCTTTTCCTCCCCATTTTCTGCAGGAAACTCTTAAAGCCAGTGATTATTTTCCAACAGCAAGGTGTGAATTAGCCCTTTGCCTTCTGCCTCCTACTCTTCCTCCTTATTGGCTCCTGTGACTCACAAGCCTCCTTGTGCTGTGTGCTCTTGGGACTCTCGCTGTAGGTACAAAGTGTGCAGAAGCTCCAGGGCTGCACAGGAGAGCTGCAGTGTGAACCGACTGGTGTGACTACAGGGGCTGGTTTGACCTCCTTCCCCACCCTGACTAACCCATTTTAATAGCAGTACTTGAACAGGAGTCAGTGTGCTGTACCATGGAGTTCATTTTTTGCAGCACTTGCTGAGACTGGAGATTCATCTGTGGGCAGTGACTCTTTTCCACTGGTTATTGCTGAAAGAGAATTAAGTCAGGCCAAGAAAAATTCAAAAGAAATGGTTCATTTGGCACAGCTTGCCAAGAGCACCAGCCTGGAGTCTTAAATTAGAGTGGGGGTGACTTTATTCAGCTGCAGAGTCAGTGAGGGTAGTGAAAATGCCCCTGGAAACTTATGTTCCTTAAAGCTAGACACCTTTAAACCAACCCAGGGGTGATCTGTGAAGCTGGACATAGCAGAGGAGTCTAGATGGCAACTGGGTTTCCCATCCCCAGCAAGGTATGCTGTTTGCTGTTGAAGCCCTTTGTGTAGATGCATTGCTTTTTGCTTTTTTTTGTGTGTGTGTTATATTACATGCCTCAGAAAAAATCTGCTGTGTGTGTCACTTTGGGAATTGCAGTTAGCAGGGGAGGAGGTGACAAGTGGCTGCAGTTCTCACTCCTGCACAGAGCAGGGCAAGTGCTGTGCTCTTACAGTTCATCTCTGCTGTGGCAGACAGCAAATCATAGACAGACTGATTTTTTATTTTATTTTATTTTTTGCCCAGCAGGGAGCACACCCCCAGTGTGGTGTTCAGCAGAAGTCTCTACATCAAAGAAATTATCATGGCGGACTTGGCAGTGCTGGGTTAACAGTTGGACTCGATCTTAGAGATCTTTTTCAGACTAAATGATTCTATGATTAGAAGTTTGTTTCTATCTCAAGTGTGTCTTTGGCATTGCAGATAATAGGGAACTGATGTTCAGGTCATAATCTACTAAGTGGATATTTTTCCTAAAATAAATACATCACCCATCCAGACTTAATCTTTTTTCACTGACCTGTAGCAAAATGAAGCTGCTTCATAAATGAGCTAATGGGTTGGTGTAGGTCGGTGATGAATCTCAGCCTGCCACTCAGTTTGCTTTTCTTGGTCCACTCAGGAGTAATCTGTGTACTGTGGCCTGAAAACCACTGGGTAGATCCCACTGAGTTCCAGGGGTAGGTCAGGGAAGGCAAAGAGGCACGGCTGAAACCAGATTGCAAACATTCTTGCCAGTACTTTCAGCTCTTTAAAGAGATTGTTGCTCGTCTGTTTACTAGTCGTTTGTCTTCTGCTCCCGATTGCAGTGTAGGAGCATCTGATTATTATAGAAAAGTTGTGGGATATCATACTGAAGCAACTAAAACAGAGTGGGACTTGTTCTTGGCATGATCCAGAGCTTGTTAAAGCTGGTAACAATCTCTGCTTTCATCGCTCAGCCTTGCATAACACTATCCTCCATAAGAAACACTGTGTTGGAACATACAAAGAGTCTGGTGGGTGCGTGTAAAGAGCCCCAGGCTAAACAAGCCTGCGCAGTGTTTACCAGAGGCTGCTTGTATTCACTGAACTCCTTGTGTAATGTTTTTGCAGTCGACCTGGCTCGCTTGGGTGGGTCAGCTGGCCACCGTCCTGTCTCAGCCACAGTTCCCACCAGCTGAAGGACAAGGGGAGTAGTGCAGGATCACAAACATACGAGATGTGCTGCTCATCTGAGAGTCCAGTGGGGTCCAGGCAAAATGGGGTTTTCTGGATTCCCTGACTTGGGTAGCTCTGGCTAAAAGGCTGGGTAGCAGCAGTCCAGTGGCTGGTGAGAGCTGGAGGGCAGGAGGGAGCTCTGCATCCTGCCTGCTGCAGTTTCACCATGAAGGTGTGATAGGAAGTCCTACAGCTTGTGACACTTTCCTTAGCAATGGCCTTAATCACTTACCAGAATACAGTCTTCACTCCCCCTACCCCGCCCCCACCTTCTTGCTGAGGAAGATACACTCAGGAGGAAATTTGCTTCTAAGTGGGTTATGCTGCGAGTTTATCCAGTCTGACTCGGCTCTGTCTACTACTTAGTCTGTTCTGATTCGGTCCTTTCATAAACACTCTTATTACTGTTAGACACTTATAACTCCAGCTGGGCAATGCTGACAGGTTTAGGCTTGGAGTCATGCTGTCAGGGCTATGAATACAGCAAGGTGGACACCTGGGCCAGATGTTGGGATCTGCCCAGCGGTGACAGCAAGGAGCTCGGCATGGCTGGGAACACCTGCGTGAGTTGCACGGGTAGCCCTTACTGAGACCTGGCTTGGTACTGGTAAGGGAGCCAGCTCGGGGAGTGTCTGCTGTGTGGTGGCCATGGTTGGGTTTGAGATACAGTTCTGCTGAAATGCTCAGCACTTGAAGGGCCGTCTCCATAGATGTTCTGTGGGAGGTGATGGGTCCACAGTCAGTATTTGAGGCTCTGCGTGCTACAGGCTCCCCCAGTCTATACTCATATTTGCTGAATGAGCTGGAGCACTGGAGGTGGCTTGTTATGCTGCTTCTGCACCATCTGTGGAAGGACAGGCTGAGCTGGTACAGAGCCAAGCACTCCAGACAACATGTCATCGTTGCTCTGGGCCAGCAAGGTGAGTTTGTCCTGGATCAGCTGAACAAGCAGAAGAGGGCTGAGGTAACAATCTCTAAAAGAGTTACCTTGCCCTGTGGGGAACTGAGCAGTCCTTGGCATTATTTTGTACAAAATACCGATCGTGACAGGCCCTAACTGCAGGGGATTTTTCAGAAACCTCTGGGGATTTTGCACAAACATCTGTTTTTGGTAAAGCAGCTCCTTCTAAGAGTACAGCCACGCAAACAAGTTATGTGTGAGTATGTAGGTTTATGCCACTTTAACTGCATTTGCCAGGCAAAATTCTTCTCCTTTTCTGTGCACGTAGTGGAGAACACCTTTAAGGTATTTCTTTGCTCTTGCTTGGATCTACAGCCTCCTGCTAGCCTTAGTTGTCTGACACGTTCTATAATGTCACCTTACCCTTTCCTTAATAAAGATATTCTTTGCCTGTTTGCTCATGGGTCTTCCCTGCCACTCCAGGGGCTTAAAAGGTAGAATTAGTTCAGGTTAAATTACATTAATGTGCAAATATGTACTGATTTCATCTACAGAGCACTCTTACAGCTTCCTCCATAAAACTGTACAAACAGCAGTAACCCTACCTTCCTGGACCTCCTCAGTCACCAGCCCTGCCCCAAATTCTCAGGCCGAGATGCTGAACTTCCTGTGACACTGGAAAGCTTCGCCCTGGGGAGCGGAACGCTCTGTTAGTGGTGCTGCAGAGGTAGGCATAAGGTGTAGGGTGCTGGAAAAAATCTCATTCCTCCTTTCCCCGGGCTCACCCTCATCTACTTGATGAACGATATCAATTGTGTGGCTTCGCTGTAGCACAAGTGAGCTTCATGTTAACTCCTTCAGTCCAAGTGCTGGTGTGCAGGGAGGAGGGCAGAAGCTACAGTGACACATAAGGCAGAGCTAAGTTTAGCTGATGGGAAATATGTTCTTTGATAGACAGCTTTCATTTCATCAAAGGCTTTTGGCACATAAGAAAGGAAAAGAGTAGCACCCCAAGGACACCACTGCAACTCTGGGTCATGACATTCCCAGCGTGGTCTTTCAAAGGTGGGAGCAGAGGGTTAATTTACTGTGACTCTGTCTTTGCCCATGCTGCTTACCAGCTGGCAAGAAATGTCTCTGCTTCTCCTGGCAGCCCACAACAGGCAGGTACCTTAAAAACAGACTGCTGCAGCAGCAGGAGCAAGTCCTTTTAGAACATGCCTTAAAAACAGGGCTCTGTTGGGGGTTTATAGCAGAGATGGGCTTTCCTGCAGTACCAGCCTGTGAGTAAAACTGGGACAGCAATGAAGATGAACACAAAGCACCTACCTTCTTGTGTGGAAACTGCTAAGGCTGCTCTCACCAATGCACAGACCTTGCTGTTGACCTCTGCAAAGCCCGTTTGTCCTGGAGGCTTTTCAAGTGTCTGTTTAACATGGCAATTATGCTTGTGTCTTCGGAGGTGAAGGCCAGGGTCTTGCTGCACTGAACTGAATTATTTTAGTACATGCTTTCTCTTCTCTAAGCCTACTTCAAAAATGACTATGTCTTTATTTCTCGATGCCTGAGGAAAAGCAATGTCCACTAAAGGTGTTTTAGTGCTACAGGTAGGCAGTTCTTTAACAAAGATGGAGCCTTCCTTGCCGAGACACCAGAACTGATGCTACATGGTGGTGGGTACTGTTTCATCCCTGGCTCAGGCTTTAAATCATGGGTTATTCTAAGAAGGTCATGTTCTCAACCTCACTTTCCTGTTCTGCATGTGTACACAAGCCAATATAGTGGTAAATCTCTTGAGGGAAAGCTGTGGGAGAGGATCGCCTGAAGCCTAACCCATGTGGAATCCAGGATGAGGCATTTGTTTAAACATTTCTGCTTTATTTTTAATCACCTCTGACTTCTTTAGTGCCACGGATGACCCTGGAAGGTAAGAAATCCTTCTTAGTGAAAAGGGTTTTTTAGTGAAAAATTTTTGCAGAGCAGCAGTAATGTTTGGCTTCACTATTTGGCTCTTGCATCACTGTGCTATCTGTAAGCTGGATAAAAGCCTCGGAGGAACGATTGTCTGAGCAAGATTGAATCTGGAAGAGAGGCTCATGGATCCCAGGAATAAACTGACTGTCAGAATGCAGTATCGACTTGAAGCAAGTCAGTCCTTGGAGGTACTATTGACTGTCATTACTGATGTAGCCGAGACTGCCTAAAGTGCCATTTCTTGAGAATGGCATCATTTTTTTGCTGTATTTCTTTGTCTCCTGTTCTTTTTTGCTCTTGAAGAGGGTGGGAAGAAAACCAATCCTAGCATGTGTCGTGAGTGAAATGAAAATACATGCTGAGCTGGAGCCTGCTCAGGTACTGGTTTCAGAATGAAGGGCAGAGAGGAGGAGATCTTGAAGGACTGGTTCTCCGCAGCCCATACTCAGACTGGAACCAAAACTGTTTCTGGGCTTTGTTTGCAGAGAGTAAACTCTCCCCTGTATTCACCCAACGACAGCCTTCTCACAGCAGGAGCTGTCATGCTTTTTCTTTGACCTGCCCATATTAGTCTTTGTCCTCAAAAGTCGGGGTCCCATTTAGGAGATACAGTGCCAGGTCACAAACAACTTGGGAGAATCCTGGCCTTTGTGATAGAAAGTGTAGAGGGAGGAGGGTGAAGGATCTCATTATTATTTTAAGACTTGGCAAAAATAGCCCTAGGGAGAGTGAGCACAGCTGCTTCCCTCATGTTTGTCACTGTTATTCCTTCACTTGCTCTTTCGATGCTGAGCCTAAAACAATAGGGGAAGGAGCTGGTGGCCCTTTGGGAATGTTGGCTATTTCAGCTCCTACATTAGGCTGGGCAGAGCAGTGCTAATTGAAACAATGTTGTCCCAGCCCATGGGGTCATCGTGGTGTTTGGGATGGAAATTTCACAGCCACTTGGTGGGTATGGACTTTTCAGTTTTGTTTTGGTTTCTGTTTTTTTTGATCCGAGGAAGCCCATCCACATTGCTTTGGTGGCATGCAAAAGGGGACCTGTAAGTTCTCTGGCTTTAGTTACACATTTCCTGAATTTCAAAAATCCCTCTTTGCAAAAGCTGTTATTTTTGGTTGGTGTTGTGTTTTCATTTGTCTGGTTTGAAACAACTCAATAACTGCCTCGGAACATAATGAATTTTGACTGTTCATTCCACAAAGCAGCATTCAAAAAGTCTTCAAGACAACCACAAGAGCATCTGTTTTAGCCATACAAAATTCCAGTTTCTTATGTACATTTTTTAGTGGCACAGCCTAAGGGATAAGGAAAGAAATAATGTACTAGGCTTGTGCATGTTGGTGCTTTCCTTATCCAGTGTTTAGCTTTGTACTGAAGTTCTGCAGTCCTTCACCACTTAATGTGGTGTCTTTGGGAACTAAGTACCCTATTAGTAGCATGTTCTTGTGTTCTTATCTGAAGTAGGGGTAGGATGGCAATACCTAGTCAATGACAAGTATTGTCAGATAATAGGATATTGGATTAAAAGCTGGGGTTTTTTTGGGAAAAAGGGATATTCCCATTCCCAAGGTATCATGGGAGGGATGGGGAACAGATGCACAATGAACAGGCACAAGAGAGAGATTGAGAAAGGATGAGGTAACATCCCAACTCTTATCAGGGGATCCTCACTCTGGCATTACTTTGAAGTGACTTTGCCCAGTGGAAGGTGTCTGGCATTGTGGGGTGTCTCAGCTGAGTGTCTGGCTTTTCGTCCCTTAAAGGCACATTGGCTGGGATGCTGAAGTGACTCAGTATTTGAATGTCTGGACATTGTTTCAGGCTGAGGATTTGTTGTGTTGTCCTTGACAGAGATGTTTTTGGATAGCCCTGTTGTCCAGCTATCTGGCTAAGACTGAGACATAGGTTATCCTTGGCTCATTCAGGTAAGGAGGTGAAGGAAGAACTTTGAGGAGACTAAAATTGCATTCTTGATTTGAGATGCCTTTTCCTTTTTCATCTTCCAAAAGGAAGATGATTCTTTGGAAGTTATTTTAGTGCTCATCCTTGAAATCTCTCTCCCTTTATTTCCCCATCTGGATGCAGTTAGGCTTTACATCCTCTTCCCTGTGACTCAGCATGCTTCTGTGGCCTTAAGCCCCAGGGCTCTGCTCCAGAGTCCCCTTTGAAGCACCATCCTGTGTAGAGTGGCTTCCTGGATGGTGGAATTGGGCTTGGGAAACTAGGTCTCGCTGACTTCAGCAACTGTCCCTTCAAGGTTTTAACTCAAAGCCTTGGAAATGGTCTGGGATTCAGTCAAAAGTCTGTCGGGTCTCAAATTGGTTTTTGTCCCTGGCAGGGGCTGTAGTGACCAGCCCAAGTTGCATGTGAGTAGGAGGCAGAGTGGGTGAGTGGCTCTGCAGGAGAGGAAACCAGGCCATAGAAGTCAAAAGGAGTTTGCCAAGGTCATAGGGTGCGTTGGTGGCTGAAGTTGGAGTTGAACTGGAGTCCTTGCTGTGAAAAGGCTGACAAAGGGGAATTGAGTGGATGTTTGTAGGAATTAAACACCTGACTCCCTTTTGTGCCTTCCAAAAACACCCATCCTGGATTCCTTTTTGCTCTGAAGGAGAAAGCTTTGTGCTCAGCTGTCACACTCTGAGACAGGCAAGCACATCCAGTAAATTTAAATGCCTCTTACTTCAGCTGAAACAATTTTGGAATCGAAATATACCATTCCTGCTCACTGACTAGAGTCCTCGACCAAGCCAAAGGCTCTTGTGTGAGAGATCCAGTTAAAACACACACAAAAAAATGAGGTGAGTAAAGCTCTCACCACGAACTCTGGAAGGGATTTCCTGCAGGAGGCTGACCTTGAGCATTCCCATGTCCTTTTCCTGGGATACTGACCCAGTATTAATGAATTATGTGAAGCATGAAGCGATCTTTTTACTTAATAATAAAAAAAAATTAAAAGAAAAACAAAAAAAAAACAAAACCCCAAGTAATTGGATTGATATAAATTAAAGCTGAGTTAACCTGTCTGGAATAATTGGATTGGTAATAATGGACAGCAGTGTGGACTGAAGTAGGTCACAGTTTAACCCGGAGGCCTGGAAAGGCTTTTTTTTTTTTTTTTTTTTCTTAACCTCCCCCACCCCCTTTTTTTTTTCTTTCCCTCCTCCCCTCTCCTCTGAGAGCACAAAGAAATGTGGAGGGAGAAGATTGCTTGCTGGTGTCTGCCATGTGCATGGGGCTTCCAATGACTGGGGAGCTTTAGGGCAACTCTAGTTGCAAATTCAGATGTTCCTGGGAATAAAGTTCCCAGATTAATTGCTGGGAAGAGATGGACAACTGTGACAGGAGCTGTATTGTATATGGCTGCAGCAGTAAATCATTTCACAGGGATTAATCCTTCATCCTTTCTGTACTGTCCTTACATACCACTGATGAGAAAAAGGCTGGAGGAGATGCTTTTGAATCAGGGCTTTCTGGTGGCAATGAGACATGTAAACACTGGGGTTTGGGGTTACTCTCTTCTTTTATTAGTATATCTGTAAATGCCCCCCAGATATTCTGTGTATTTAAGTTTGATTGGACTCGTCTTACATCCTTGGGCAATAACAGCAATGATAAATTATCCATAGTGTTGAATAAAATCAGGAGTTTTAATCTCAAAGTAGCTTAAAGCTAGTTTGCATTGCTCTGCTTCTGACTTGAGACCTTCAACACTCTTTAACTGCTGGCTAGAAATGGTGAGTACTGCTGAAATACATCCAAAAGGAGTCAGTTCTCCAGCCCCAGGAGAAGCATCCCTGGCTTGGGAAGTAATTCTAGGATTCAGTAATTCAGGCTCCAAAGTAGTTGCATGGTCCTCTCTCAAGGACTCGATTGGAAGCTTTGCTGTATTTGACACCGTATCCTTCACTCCAGTGAAACCCAAATCCGTCAAGGCACAGATGTTATGCTAAGAGCATGAGATCTGTAAGACCATTTCCAAAGGAACCACTTCTTCCCGGTCTCCTCAGTAAAGGTCACCTAGAGGTTTCCCTCAGAGTGGCAAGAGTCCAAGAGTACTGCTCAGGCAGCTGAAAAATGAGCTGTGAAGAAATCCCTTTTGAGATGAAACCCTCCTCTGATCCTGAAGCAAGCAGGATATTGGGAATATGTGCAAAGGGAAGGTTTGTGTCCCTGCAGCGTGCCCTGGTAGGGTGGAGGCAGGAGAGGTGAATGTGCTGCAAACCTTGCTGGAGGTGTAGGATGGAGCTGAGCAGGGACGAGGAGGCAGTGTGGAGTGGCCAGCCTTCCTCCTTGCTTCTCACCAGGACTGTTCAGGTCTTCTTTGTTGTATTTTGCAGAAAGTTAATGATGCTATGTTGTTGCAATAGCTGATTTGTTTGGTGAAGTTAACTGGACTGTCTTCTGGTTTTGTAGCCAAATCCTGCTGCCTTTTCAAAATTGTATAAGTAGTTCTGATTGTCACATGAGAAACACTTGCTGCAAACAGCTTATTTGGAACAGTGGTCTGTATAAAATACATTCTCAGTTGTGCTCTAGTATTACTTGCTTGGCAGGGAAAATAGGTTTTGAAGAATTACCCTGCCAATGTAGAGGTTTCTATCTGATCTGTGTGCCAGACTCTGACACCACTGGGTTTAATGATAAAATTCCCTGAGTTTTCTGGTGGGATACTTGGTACAAGCAACACTTTGCTGTGAGCTGGCAAGTGCATCCATGGCAAGGAACAGCTGGAGCGTGCGCTGCCTGCCCAGGCTGTGCCAGCACTGGGTCTCCTGCTGCACCCTGTACCAGGGCTGAGCCAAGCAGCTCCTGGGGGGCTGTCAGTCCCAAAGGGCCTGGTCTGGATGAAGGATTGTTCCTTTCCAGGACAAGGGAGGACTGAAGAGAAGGGAATGCTTCTGAGTCACCATATGCTCAGGGGTAGTCCAGCTAGACAATTTTCTTTGCCTAGAGCTTATGATAAAATCACAGTGTGGACTTAAATAATTAGGAGATGCCTGGCTTTGCAGCAGAGAGTCATTTCTTTCCCTGCTGACCTTGGCTGATTAGCAAATATTTGGTATCATTTGTGGAATCCTATCAAAGCAGCCCGGAGTTATTCATCTGCCTAAAAGCCTCCAGGGAATCTCTTCTACCCCATGGGGCCACAGCCCATCCTTGTTCTCCAAAGCAGGTTTTTTGATTAGCTGACTAGAGATGCATGTTTAAGATCTTGCATTTTTTGATGGCTTCCCCCCCCCCCCCCCCCCCCCCCACCCCCCCCCCTTCACCACACGGGGACATATAAAACACCCCACCCCCTTCCTCCCACTTCGTCATTTAATCT
>WTSP01000889.1:4553-31316 GCA_025331215.1 Actenoides lindsayi | reverse complement strand
ATTCTGCTGTGCTTTCCTGGAGCCACAGTCACACTGTGGGGGCTATGCCAGCCCAGTGCCCGTGGGAGTGAGGCTTTCCCTCCCATGAGAGCCTGGGCAGCTTTACCTGAGACCCAGCTGAGGCTTCCACTGGTGCATAGGTGTGGGTTCTTCAGGTCTGTACATCACCAGCCCTCTGGTAAAGAGTCAGATGATGTGAAGTACATGGCAGTAGCACTCTGTGCAAAGATGACCTTCATCTATCACCCTATCACTGATGGCTCTCAGGGGTCTGGGCAAGGGGGTGCTTTTCCTTCTGCTGCAACTGCAACAGCGCCAGCGTACACACTGTTTTGAGAGACACTAAATTGTGCCTGAAGGACAGGAGCAGTGGGAACACCTGTTGTTTGGTTCCTCTCCTGTCTCAAGCATGTGGTAGTCATGGAAATTAGCAGGTCAGCAGTGCTAGCTTTACTGCAGTCAGACTGGTGTTTAACTGTGGCAAGTGATGCAGCTTGGACTTACAACTCGGTGACAAGTTGCTGTGGCTTATTCTGTTACTGTGGTTCAGGTGAAATGTAGACAGCAATGGGGATGCATGCACGTCTGTGCTGTAGCAAATGGGAGGTGATGCAGGCCAGGTCAAGTGTCTTGGAGTCTTTAGAAAAGCCCTGAATTTGTAGATGGAGTTGTTCAGCTGAAATGCAGCCTATCATTAAGCTGAAGAAGCCCAGTCAAAGATCTGAGCTCTGTGATCTGCAGAGTCATTTTATTCTGCTGCTATTACTTCTGAATTTTCCCTTATTTACTGATGAAGATGCCTTCTGCCTGAGATTTGCAGGATGCTGTGCAGGGGATGTTTTGTGTGATTTGTTAGAAAGTCCTTGGAGAAGTGTTAAATCAGTAAAGCTGTAGTTGTTGGCTTGGTTTATTCCTGGATTACCTCCTCTTGAGCTGAGTGGCTGAAGCCCCAAGGAGGATTTCTCCTCCCTGGAGCTGTAGTCTGACTTGTTGCATGTTGCTCTCAGGCCAGTCAAAAGAAGATGATGATCCAGAAGGGGCTGTTGGACAAGCATGGAAAGCCCAATGAGAGCACACCGGATTCCTGGAAGAAGGAGTATGTGGATTACAGGTGGGTACAAGGTTTGTGGCTTCTGCATGGTGGACAGAGGGGAGCCCTGTGCAGCAAGGGCTGGGCTCGGTGCTGCCATTTGTGCTTGGAGCATGTTAGGCATTGCCCAGTGCTGTTTCCTCTCCAGACCTTTCAGGTGTGGTGGCATTTCTTGCAGTACCAGGGAATGTGCTGCTAGTGAGCAGTGCTGGAGGGAAATGCCCTGAGCAGACAGTTATCCCTTTCTAGCCTGTGCTTGTGGTTTTAGAGGGAGTCAGTCTGCTAAATTAAATGGGTGAGGCCTTGCTGTTATGCAGCCCAGCTGACCCTGGTGCAGGCTGCAGGTCTTCCCCACACCCTCCTGTCCACCCAGCACCAGGTCATGGAGTCTTTGTGTGTGGGACAGGGCTTTTTACTTTGGTACAGAGTGGCACAAGGCAGCAGCTGTCCTGCTCAGCTTGGGAATCTTCTCTTTCAGGGATGCTTCCAAGAAAGAGGCATCTGCCACTCCCCGAGCTGTTTCAGAGCTGGAGAGGGCTCCAAAAGTGAGTATCACTAGTGGGCTTTGGCTGTAAGGTTGTTTGGTCTCTGATGAAGAGTCCCTGTTCCTTTAGGCAGTTGGAATCAGGTGCTGGATTGTGTGCTGCCTTTGTTGGTTGTTTTATAGGGGAAGGTGTTTCGTATTCTGGGAGCTTAGTGTCCTGTTGTGTGTTGTGGTTGCATGGTGCGTGAGCTAGCTATAGGGTGAGCTGTTTAGGGCCTTGTCCTGAGTATTTGTCTTTGCAATATTGTACTTTGGGTATGAGTCTGGTAGCACAGTATGAGAGTGAGGAGCTCTGACTTGTGCTGTACAGGCTGCAGCATCTAAGGAAACAGATTATATGGTTTGTTGTGCCAGAGAACCTTTCTGGAGACTATGCACGGTTGCAGAAATATCCATGCAAGAGTTGCATATTTTTCTGTTAAGTTAGAGCTTGTGTTGTGAGCTAAGAGTCTTAAGTAAGGGCTCGTGCATGTACTTGGAAAGATGCAGTGATGTTTCAAACTCTTGAGCATTTAGGGTATAGGAAACACTGAGAAATACAGGGTTCAATTCTGGCAAAAGCAAATCCGAGATAGCATATGCTGGAGGGGACCACTGGCAATCTGGCAAAGTAGTTGCAGTGGGCTTACAAACAAGTTTTCCCCTCACTTGAACTCCTTTGGAAGATGGTGTATCTGACAGTGTGTTCTCCTAACAGAGGAAACGAGAGTCAGAGAGTGAAACTGAGGAGGCTGTGACTCCACCATCCCCAGCCACCCCACCATCAGAGGAGCTGAGCAAAAAGGAAAAGAAAAAAAAGAAGAAAGAGAAGAAGGCCAAAGAGGCAACTGGGAGTGAGGAAGAGCAAATAGAAGTGGTACGTAAATGGGTGCTGCGATGGTATGGTCCATGTGTGGGAGAGTTTGCTGCCTCTCGCCAATACCTCCAGGATAAATGCATCAGCATCCTGCTGTGCATGTCCTCAAAGTGCCAAGCTCCCCTACAGGCAAGAGAAAGATGTCTATATAGGTGCCTTTGTAAAATGAACTGGTTGAGGGTGGTGGGAGATTGGGCAGGTGAGGCTTGTGGGGGCAGATCTGCAATGGGGCAGTGGTGGGGTGAGCAGCCATCTGTGTCCTGAGGCAGCTGGTGGGTACATGTTCCTGCCTGGCCACCTTTCTGCTCTGGTGTCCTGTAATGAGCCCTTGTGGGGAGGACAATGCCTGGCGGGGCACTGGCATTCAGTCTGTGTTTTGAGTGCTTGTATGGGTGCAAGGGAGGACTGTGGCCTTGGGGAGTCTGCACAGCATCTGGAACAGGGCTGTTCCTCCTGAAATGAACAGAGAGGGATTTCTGTTTTAATTCCTTCCTGACCTCTTCAACCTCTTCACAGGCCAGTGAGACCACCACCAAGAAGAAGAAGAAGAAGAAGAAGAAACAGAAGGAGGTAGAAGAGAGCTCGGAGTAAGCAATCGGATCTGATCAAAGCAGGCAACCTCATTAGTAGGGAGGAAGGAGTCAGAGATTTTGAGAAAAAAGAGGACTGACCGTGTGTCAGAGGGGCCAGGAAGTTCCTTTTCTGCCATGTGTATGAGTGAGTGGATGTGTTTGCCCAGGATATGCCTTGCTCAGGTACCCTTGCCACATCCTGTTTTAAGGGTTGCCAGAGGAACAGGGTGCCTCACTGCCCCTGCACCGGACTGCTCTCCGAAGCTGAACACCATGATGCCAGCAGAAGCAGTATCTTCAGGGAAGCTGTAGCTCCTGATTCTTATTTGTTGTCTCTTGTTTTCACCTTGAGAGGGAGGAATAATGTTTCTCCCTTCCATATTGTCCTGCCTCTTTCTTCCTTTTGTTCCGGGTTTGTAGCTTTTGCACAACGGCTGCAGAATGTTTTGGTGTCTGGAGGACTGGCTTTCTCATGGCCCATCTGAATGGGTTTGGATGGGGACAGTCAAATCAGTTGTTTGAATGGCTCTGGTTTGTTTTAACCAGGTCATATACTTGGCTTGATGCTCAGCTAAATGAGATCAAACAGTCTGCCCAGATATTCTTCAGTACTTTTAAAAACTTGTTCATAAGAGGATTAGAACATTAAATTTCTACTTTTTGTTTTGTAGTGCAGTATGGATCTGTTGTAGCTGTTGACTGATTCCCAGACTCAGTGCCCTAGTGAGCTGTCTGTGTACTTCTTGCTGTTTGGTTTCTTTTCTTCACCCAGTTGTTGGAATGGGACTGCAGTGCTTTCTGTTTCTGTTTTTTGACACCTAATAGGTTCTGAAGGCTAGAAATGGGGATGCAGTTGTGGGCAGAAGGTGGCTGACTTAGTATGCTTTTCTAAAGGGCTGTTGGCACCAGAGTCCTTGTGAGGAAAAGCTTGGGCAGAGGCAGCTCTGAAGGGGTACTGGGTATGGGACTTGAGCAGTTGCAGAAAGACGTGTCCAAATTTCCTTACCTGAGGTGGCTCACTGGGGGCAGGAGGTATCTCCTCTGTCACAGGGGTATTGCTGAGACAGGATCTTAGCCCAATTTAATGGGGAAGGATCCAGGCTGCTTTTTTCTGAGCTTCATTTCTGCAGAGATTCTGCTAATGTTTGTCTTAGCCTCGTGCATTGCTTTGGTCTTAACCTATCTGACTTTTCTCCTTTTCAATGGCAGAGATGCAGGCAGTGGGGCCAGCAGCTGGTGGCTGTCAGAACCTGAGCAGAAAAAAGTTCATTTTTATTTACTCTTTTTTTACATAAAAATAAAACCCCTATTTTTGAACAAGATATTTTCTTGCTTATCTGGCATCTGTAAGAGGTCTGTAGTCTGTCCATGGACGGGGTGGCAGTTTAATGCATGTGCATGCTGCTGCTTCTGTCCAGCCTTTGTGCTGCTCACCTGAAGAAGTTGCTGGTAGAGAGACACTATCATAGTGATAGGGACCATTACTAGGGGGGCCTCTGTTGCTGGTTAGGACTTCAAGTACTTAAGGACCACCTTACACTTCCATAAAACCCACTGGGATGTGTGCCTGAAAGCTGAGTGTTCCATTTCCTCCTTTTCCTGTGCTGGAGTGAGCTGCTGGAGAGGTCTGACTGTGGCTGGAGTGCCTGTTTGGTTCTGGCCTGCCTAACGTTGAATGTGTTATGGTCAGGAAGTTGGGAACAGAGTTCCAGTTGCAAGCAAGTGCTGAGCCCAAGAAGTAAAACACCAGTTACAGCACTGCTTCAGCACACATTTATTGCTGCTTATATTGTTTCCCTGCAGTGGATCAGAATGAAGGTCCCTATTGCACATCAACAGATTTTATTTTATTTTTGGCATTCTTAAAATGCACAAGACTTTAACCCCCTTCCCCTTTCCCCTAGCTGACTGCTGAATGCACAAATGAGATTTTTCACCCAAATGATGGCTATAGTTTGCCCAGGAGCCACGGTGATACTTCCTGGACATGGTCACGGTGGGGCTTGTGCCTCAGTATATTCCTGCAGAAGGAACCCCTCTGAGCGGGTGGATTTCGTTTGCATACAGTGTGCAAGACACTCCATAGACTCTGGAAAACATGACTGGATGATCTTTGTAAAGACACTGTTTCTACTGCATGCAACTAATACCTATGTCTGGATCCAGTTTACCCATTGAACTCTCCCTCTGAGGTTTGGTCTGTGGGACTTCCTCAGCTGCTGCTGAATTTCTTCAGCCACATGGCAACAATCCAGGCTGCATGGGTGAGGATTTAAGTACAATGAGCTTTTATAACTACAGTTGCATGGGGTGAGTCAGGAAACTCCAGCCTCAGAATGCAGGGTGAGACCTGCCTGGGGGTGCTGTGCCCCATGCCACCTTTGTCAAATACACAATTGCTTTTTTCTGCTCTTCCCCATTTGTGAGGGGAAACCTTTGGATGTGGCAGCACTGGTGTGGTCTGTCTGAAGCCTCCTAAGCTGTGAGTTTCCTTGAAGCCTTGTGGACACCAGCCAGATTTTTGAAGTGTTTGTGGCACAGTGTGCACTCCTGGGATGGCAGGGAGCATATGCCTGGAAAGCCCCTGTCTGCCACTTTTTTGGCCAATCTTCTCTGCGTCAGTCCTAGGTGCTTAGCAGGACTGTGGTTTCCTTTGCCCAGTGAGGCAGGTAGTTGTGCTCTGGGTGCCCTGGGGTCTGCTGTAGCCATTACCTTAGCACTACATTACACTGCTATGGGAGGCAGCCATCCCCATGGCAGCTCCTGTCCTGCGTTCCCCTGGGAGAGATGATCCAAAGGCCCTGTGTGTGTCAAAAAATTGAGACCGTGTCCGTGGAGCGGCAGAGGAAGGGAGTTGTGCTGGGCTGTGTGTGCATCAGGGGAAGCTGAGATTTCCCTTCATGGCTGCAGGATGGTTGATGGGAATTGGCTGGGGTCAGCTGCCCTCTCAGTAGACCCAGGAGATGGGCACCCATTGTGGAGAGCTGCAGGCCTGGTCAAAGGCTTCCTGCAGCAGCTGGAGACTTTCTTCCACTCCGTTGTTGACCAGCGAGAGGTCGAAGTAGTGCGCATATCGGCTTCGGATGCTCTCGGAATCCTTATGGAGCTGCTGCAAAGCCTCTGACTGTAAGAAATGGGAGAAGTGCTCAGGATGCCGGTGAGAAATTTCACAGCCCACTACAGCAAGTAAACTTTCACCACCGAAATTCTCAATTGGTTGCTAAGTATCATAGCATAGAGCATCACTGCAGCTTGTCTGACAAGGAGCTGTTGGGCAATGCCTGGGAGTGTGTGTTGGGGGGGGGTTGCTGGACTTAAGCATCAAGTTACCTGCTAGAGTGAGGCCAGACCTGCTTGGAGTTGTATTTATCATTAAAATGCTTTGTAGCAGCTCCCTGGGAGGAGAAGGTTCACCAAGCAGCAGGCTGCTTGTTACTGTGCTATGTGTGTAGCCAGCTCAAGGCCTAAGGCTCTTTCAAGGTAAGATCCCTGCAAGATGGTCCCTCTTCACTGGCTTTTGACCAGAACAGGGCTGGTTGGCAGAGGTGTACTAGCCTCCCTCTACTGGTTTTAGCTGGGATAGAGTTTAATTTCTTCAAGGTAACGTCAAAGCTGCTTGCTTCTTCCTGACAACATGGCTAGTCTGCACAGCTCTCCTGCTAGCAGGCATGTTCAAGGAGTGTGTCCCTGGGGGCTCAACAGCAAAGTCTGGACCAATTTCCATGTATTTCCCTAATGCAGCTTGAAATGCAGGCACCTCCCTGCTTCTGGGGTGGGGGATGAGGTTGGGATGCTGTGCTTGCTGAAGCTCTGCTGCGTGTTGCCCAGCAGCTCTTGAGGGTGGAAAGGGGAAAGTGATAATCGGTTTGCCTGGGTCATGTGAGCTCTGTTAGGTCACATTTTGGCTCTGCCCCACCCCTTCTAGTAAGCAGTTAGAGCAGTTAGGAGCTGAGCTGTGTCAGCTAGCTATATATAGTGCCTGCACCAGCAAGGCTGGCCCTGCCCACTGCGGCAGCAGTCAGCTCCTCTGCCTGGAGGCAGTGGTGGGTGATGGGGCATGGCGGTGGGTGCAGCAAGCTGCTTAACTGCCCTTTCTGCCCTGACACTTGCTCCCTTTCCTGCCTGCTACATCTGCTTTTAACCATGTTAACCTCTGCAGGTTAACATGCCCCTAAGTGCCCATGCAATGCTTGCTCTAATGGATGCATATAGATTTCTTCCCTGCATCTATATCAAGCTTTATGAACCTCAAATTAATAGACTGGGAGAGGCTGCCTCATCTGGCCACAAGTCCAGGAGGAGCACAGCTCTGTGTTTCCTTGTTCTCCTACTGCTTTCTCTCCCTCAGGGTAGGTGATCCCAGGCTGTGGCAGGGCAGAGCAGGCAGCACTGCTCTGTGTGCCAGGGGGTGTTCCTGGGAAATGCCTGTGTGTGGCTGCCAGCCTTGCAGTGCTTGGTGCTGCAGGAGTTAACTGCAGCATCAGTGCTGCTTTCATCCTAATTCTGGAGGGATGAACATCTTAATCAGGTAAACAATGAAAGGGGATGGTCTGTGTATCATGTATATAGCTGATGGCAGGGTAAATGTTCCTGCTTTGCAGCACTGCTGCAGCTGGAGACAGCCCTGAGTGCTGGGCTGTGTGCCCCATGCCATGTTAGCAGCTGCTAATGCCCCACGAGGACGATGGCTGAGGGGGTGCATGGGGGTGTCCATAGGGGAGAGAGTCTATGGCTGCAGGAATCAATCGCCAGTTCGTGTTTCCTGAGTCTGGGCTGAGGAAGTTGCCCTGGTCTGCAAAAATCAGTGCAGAAGAGGAAGAAGCTGATGTGGAGGAAGGAGAGAGCCCTGGGCTGCTGCAGTGAGCTCCTTGCCCCCTGCAGTGGGCAGGCAAGCCTCGCTGGAGGGGCGCTTGGCCTCAGTGCTCTGCTACCCACCTGCTCTGCCTTGTCTGTTGGGGCAATGAAGACGATGAATGGGGAGAGCTCAGCTGTGCGGATGATCTTCAGAGTCTGTGGAGAGAGGGGTGCAGTTACCAGATTGTGGCCATCCCTCCAGGTGGGAGCAAGCACGGGTGCTGTCTGCTGCCTCCCACCACCCTGTGCTGCCCCCCCCCAGCCAGGGTGTGATGATGCCAATGATGCAGGGGTGGGTTAAAGAAGCCACCCCTTAGTCTGGGGCCATGGGCTCTCTGGGTGGACTCCTGAGCCTGGGCAGTTGGGTAATATGAGGGTAGTTGGTGAAGCTGAAGCAGGGGTCTCAGCATGGCTTCCCCTGCACCTCGTGGGGGAGGACATAGGGGCATCCCCAGCCCTGCTCTGGCCCGGCTAGTGGACACAACTGCCATTTTGCAAAGCAGCACCCACATGCTCAGTGCTGGAGAGAGAAAAGGGTCCCTTTGCAGAGCCTGTGCTGGCTCTGTACCCCTGCTCTCACAACAGTCTGGCCCTGGCCTTGCTGTCACAGCCAGGGGTGTACTGTGACTGGGAATATCCTTAATGCATCCATGTCTTGGGAAGGGAAATGCCACCCCAGCCCTCCCTAGCTTTTTCCTTTGTGAGGATGAGTGGGCAGTGCACTAAGGAAGGCAAGGACAGGCACAGCCAGCACACAGGTAGTTCAACCTGTAGTAGCACTCATCCTGCCCACCACTTCCCTTGCTTCCCTTGCTCCTTACCTGGGGCTCAATGTCCAAAATAGCAACTTTGTCCTGCTGGTGGATCTTGTGCACTGTTTCAAACTTGGTTCCAAACATGTTTCCCTGGTAGCTTCCAAATTCCAGGAATTCATTGGCTGAGATGTCCCGAGTCATCTCTTCGGTGGAGACAAAGTAGTAGTCCTTCCCATCCACCTCATTCTTCTTCTGGGGGCGGGTGGTGTCTGAAGAGGGAGGGAGATGATGAGTTTTGGACCCCAGAGGACTGGGAGGTGGTGTGGGCAGCCTCTGCTCTTAGTGACCTGGGCATCTTGTCTTTTAGAGCATGGAGGGCATGGAAGACCTGTGTACCTCAAAACTAGGCTCTAGTAATCCCCTTTCAACTCCCTCCTCCTGCGGACAAGCAGGGAACTCAGCAAGCCTGAGGAGTGCCACTGGGATATGAAGAGTGAGGTGTCATTGCAGTAGCCCTGCAGCCATGTGTGGGTAGGACAGCAGGCAGGGAGGCCCTACAATGCTGGGTGGTGGCCTCTGACACTGGGGGGTTGGTGGCACTGGAGAAACATCTTCCCCCCTCCCACCTGCTGTCACAATGTCATGACTCAAGAAGGTAAGAGAGGAAACTCATCCTGTGCTGTGCCCTCCACCCTGGCTGGGTACTTACATGGGGGCGGGTACATGAACTTCTCCGGGTTGTTGCTGAGTAGAGCGTTCTTGATGTGGCTACGGCCCACGCCGCTGGCCCCTGCAGACAAAGAGGGATGGACACTGGAGCCTGGCAGGAGATGCTGGGGCCCTTCCCACAGGTCTGGGTCTGAGGAAAGGGTGCAGAACTCCTGGGGCCTTGCCCAGGATCTGTTCTCCGAGGCGTCTTCCAGTTCTGCAAGGAGCTGTCCCAGCCCTAGGCATGCTAACCCCCAGCTGGAGACGGGACTGATAGCTGCTGAGCAGCTAGCACAGCTGGGCTGTGTGGCCTGTCTATGCCTGCAGGGTCTATCAACAGGTGCTCAGCACCCCCAGCATGGGAGTGCTTGCTTTGGTGCAGCTGTACAGACCAGAGCTGCCTTTAATAAAAATTAGTCATAAAGATACTTAGGCATCAATCACAGTGCAGGTACCAGACCATGCATGATGCTGCATGGAGGAGATCAACCTGCTTGGTGACTGCTGCATGCAAAAGAAATGGTTTGCAGATCTTACTAGGTTTTGAAGGGCAGTGCTGCCCCAGCCCCTGTCCAGTCCTGCTTCCCTCTGGGCCCCACAACATGCAATCCCTGGACTTCGGAGGATGCCTGGGGCAGGACCTACCAATGAGCACTAGAGTCTTCCTCTTGAAGGCAGGCAGCCTCACCACTTCCTCATACGAAACCACATCCAGCTGGTCAAAAACTGGGGTGGGGGAGAAACAGGATAGCAATTGGTGAGAACTGGCTTGGCTGTACTAGCAGGACTGCTTCTGTGTTGGACCGAAGCCAGGTCCTTGGGCAAAATAGAGGGAGCAATCAGGACTGGACTGGGACCTCAGTTTGGCTGCTCAGGGAAAAGGGCAGGAGCCTCAGCAGCAAGCAGCATGAGGGAGTGCTGAGGAGCTGGAGCAGCAGCCAGAAGAAACTTGGCTGGCAGGGCTGCTCTCACTCAGTAATTCTGCTCGGGACCGGAGTGCCTGGGAGCTGGGTGGGGAGGAAGCATGATGCTGCAGGTAGCTTTTTGCTGAGGGACCTTTATTTATCTTGCTGATTTATGGCCTTATTTGTTGCTGGTTAGAGCTGAAGGCTCAGCTAGGAGCTGACATGCCCTCAGGCACGTGCCTTTGCTGGCCCAGGGCATGCTTAGCATGCGGAATTTGCATAGATGGCTGATGGGCAAGTTCCCCATCCCACCAGGGACATGGCATGGTGGCTGTGGGGAACAGTTCAGGCTGCTCCCCAATGGCTGAGGAGTAGCAAGGTCACCACCTGCCTTGTGTTCAGCAGCTTGTGGGGTTTGAGGCTTGGGAACCCGGCCTCCCAAGCAGCTTGGGGCCAGGAGTGACAGGCATTGTCACCACAGGAGAGCAGGGGAGCTTGGTGCTTGGCTCCTGCATGAGCCAGGCCTAGCCTTGTGCGCTACACACACACAGCTGGGGCCACCAGAGGGGTATGTGGACTTTGGAGAAGCGACTCAAAAAAACCTGACAGTTGTGGGGTATCCTCCTGAGGTCCCACTGCCAACACAGCTGGGCCATTTGATCTGACTTCCATGGTCGCCAGACCCGCTCCTGTCCAGGGGCAGGAGTGATGGCACAGGCTGGGGATGGAGCCCACTGCCGTGCTCACACTTACTTGAGCTGTGCTTGGCCAGGTATTTATCTTTGTACTTCTTCTTCTTCCCAAAGGGGCTACAGCTTGGGGATTCACTCTGAGTGGACTGGGTGATGCTTGCCACACGCCTGCAGAGAGAGGAGGACACTGCCCTGGTCCAGCTGTCACCCCAAGCTCTAGGGGAGCAGGGGGACTGTGCCACAGACATGCGAGAAGAAGAGGGGGATTGCTGCTGGGACAGGTAAAAGCTCACACTGCAGCAGATGAAGGGGACATTTGCCTCCTTTTCCTAGCAGTGATGCTGGTGTTACCCAACACATTCAGACTCCTGGTAGCATGTGCTCACTGTTCCCACCTCCACTCCCAGATCCAGGCCTTCCGGACAAATCCAGGGACCTACCACTCCTGCAGCTCTGGAGAAGGAATGAGTCCTGCCGACTCGGTGCAGGAGCCCTCCACCCGGCCCTGCCACCAGTTGCTGTCATCCTTGTTTATGATTTGAATCACATCACCAGTCTGAAACTTCAGCCCCGCTTCCTTGCAGGGGATCAGGTTGTCTTTTTTAGGGTCATAGTCAAATTGTGCCCTCATGAACATCTGCAAAAGAGAGAGTAGGCCAGCATAAGCATCGCCATGCAGGGGGGTTGAACTTGGCTGTGTCCAGCTCCTAGCCCCATATTGCATCCCTTGGCAGTGACTGCAGAGCTGGCTCCATGCATAAGGTCCCTGCTACACCAGGAATTCCAGCCTCTGTTGCTTTCCAGGCCCCATGATGCTGGGTGGGTAGAAAGAAGATCCAAAAAGCCTTGGAGGAAGCTTGTGGGCGTGAAGCTGTAGTGTGCTATGCTTGTGGGGCACGGGGGAGAATAAGGAGGAGGACATTGTCTTGGCCCTACTGGGAGTTACTGAACCAGCTGCTGCCTTTAGGCAGGCCTGCATGCCCCACAGGGGGTGCTTGAACCCTGCCATGTAGCCCCTTTGTAGTCCCCTGTGTGCTGCACGGTGCTGGTGAGCTGAACCAGCCCAACTGAGTCATACCACCCGGACCAGTACTGTGCACAGCAAGGGGGATCCGCAGTGGGGTGAGCAAAGAGGAGCCATTGCAAGGGGGTGCCCTGCAATCCCACATCCTGGGGGTCCCAGGGAAGGCCACATCTCAATCCCCAGCTGCTGCTCCCTGGTCTCTCCCTAGCACTGGGCAGTCTCCTGAATGGCACAGGGCATTTGGGGAGCCAAGGCTGCAGCATCACATCCATCCCTGCCTGGGTCTGTCCTGGCTTCTGCAGCATCAGCTACTCTTGCAGCATAACATTCATCACTGCTGCAAGTGGAAAGAAGCTGCTGCTGCTTTCCAGGCCACTATGCCACCCTCCTGGGGCTGGGGAAGCCCTGGGAACCAGTAAGGCATGAGAAAGTGGCCTTTCCCTGTCCCTTCTGTTCACTCAGCTCTTTGGGAGGGAGTCTACAGTGCCTGCTCCCCCTGGGGCAGCCCACTCCCCTGCCTTCCCCTGGCCTCAAGCCCTCCTGAATCCTGAGCACGCCTGGGCTCCCACTGCTCCTGACCATCTTTGCAAGGTCAGGAGAGAAATGTCACATGGATTTTTGCACATGACCCTTGTTTTCCAAGAAAGCTGTTCAGTAAGAACAAACTGTCAGCAACAGGGTGAATGAGAGTCACCTATTCCTGGGAGGAGGGCAGGTCATGCAAGTGCACCCAGGATTTTTCTGTACTGCTGCTGGTTCTCAGTGTCTGGATGAATGGTTTCTTTTCTGAAATGCTGCTCCAGCTGCCATTTATCTCCAGCCAGCACACACGGCAAGATCAGAACCAGGTCTGAACTGTAGTGGGGGGAAAGCCTAGGCAATGTATGGAGCATGGGGAATGAAAGACAGAGTTTAGGGAACCAAAGCAAGGCTATGGCTAAGCACAAACTTCACATCACCCTTATTCTGCTCCTGTTTGTTGTTTTGTTTAGTTGGGTTTTTTTTTGTTTGTTTCTTTTTCCTGTGGGCCTAAGGCTGCTGGGAGCTCCCAGTTATGGTGCAAAGTTCTGCAGGGTCTCTTGTGAGTCACGCATGCTCAACCCTGAGCGAGCAGCATGGCTGGGGCTGCCCAGCAGTTGTGCCACTGGCAGGAGATCCTTCTGTAAGAGAAGCAGCGCTATCAGCCCCAGCCTCATGCTCACGCTGAAAGCAGGCTTCCTCTGAGCACAACCACACCAAGTTATTTATCTCAGAAATGGAACATGTAGCAAACAGGCAAAGGGATTCATGTAGGTGATGCTATGTCCTCTTCTCAGATGTGTTAGGCAAGGCCTGGAAAGTCATCCTCCCTGGGAGGATAAACCATGCTGTCCTTATTCCACATTAAAACACTTTTCCACAGTTTGTCTTCCTTCAACAGTGCTGTTGGAGGCACAGGGCCAGCAGGACACAAACATGGTTCCCTTTCACTGTCAGAAAAGCAGAACATAGGGCTCAAGCTGTGACATGAGATCTCTCACAATAGAAAACAACAGGAGTCAAATCTTTCAGGACGAGGACTGATGCTTGCTCTGAAAGCACTTTCTGGCACCAGGAAGCTGGTCATCAACACACACAAGGCACACACAGCAAGCACTGTCAAGGCACCTGCCTGAAGCCTTCTGCTGCCATAGCTCTGGTACCCCAAGTCAGACATAACCAGGTCACTTTTGGAAAGACCCTCACTTATACCAATTATGAATTAGACAGCTCCAGGCATCACCCAGACTGCAAAGTGCCATTTCCAAATGCAAGCTATTTGTCTACCTACTACCAGCCCTCTCTCTGAGGCTGGAAGCCCAGGTAGTAATCAGGCTACAGCATGAGAAGCCCTGGTTTTTAAAGTCAAAAGCCTGCAGTTTCCACCTTGGAACAGGTTGGACATTACCTCAAGAGACCAGAGTTCTCAGTGGGATTATTATTAGAGTTCTCATTAGGATTATCCCAAGCAGACCTGTCCCAAGAGACACTTGGCTGGCCTCAAAGTGTCTGGCTGCCAGGCTGCAGGGCAAGCCAGGGTAATGGGGTATTGTGATGCCAGGCTCTGATACTGCCTGCCAGGCCCTGAAATGAAGGTTATCATGGGGATCTGGGAGCTGAAACAAAAAAGTCCACTCAGCAGTGGACTCCCAACAAGCAGAGATACAGGCAGCCTGTGAGCTGTGGTTCTGGGGGGGCAGGCAGCACTATAGTCCCAGACACAGCAAAAAGGAGGAAAACTGTTGCTGGGAAGGAGTTTCTCTGTATCCTTATTGAGTCCACAGCCAGCCCTAGGTGAGACAGCAACCGTGTTCTTTTTCTCAGAGGCAACTTTTCCCTTGGAACTGAGATGGCCCAGCTCATGCTGTCTGGGTCAGGTCAGGGAGGGCAGATGGACAGCAGGGAAGGGCAGACATGGCCTAGTGTTTAATAAAAAAACATGTTCAAGGCTGGTTGAGCTGGAATGGGGATAGCATGGGCTGAGTAAGAAACTGAGACGGTTTTTGCTTGCCACCATATACAGACACTTCAGCTTCTCTGGGTAAGGAAGGAAGGTGACATGGACTCCCACAGTCCACCCAGCACCATCCAGCCCCTTCTGTCTCTGAGCTCCTCTCCCACTTCTGCCTGTCCACGACATGGGCACTGTGCCAAGATTGGCTCCTGCACCCAGAGACAGGACAGCATCCCAGCCACCATGCACTGAAGTCATGGCAGAGGAGCCATCCCTCTCTACTATCCTGAGTTTTGGCCACAGCACCACTTCAAAGGTAAATCCAGATAGGTGTCAGACCCTGCCACAGCACATCAACCGCACCCTGACAGTGGCAGCAGGTTCAAAAGAGCTGAATTCCTCTCCCCCACTGCTTCCTTCCTTCCACTTCCTGCTCGCAAGCACGCTGGCAGCATCTGGACCTATCTCACCCTCCTGGACCTATCTCACCCTCCTCGTGGCTGATGCACTCAGGCATCCGTGACAGCAGGGAGCAGTGAGAGCCCAGTGCTTAAGCTGGAGGTGTTGCTGTGACCCTGTAATGGGGATGTGGCTTTAACAGCTACAGCTCTAAAGGTGGCGGGAAGCTGCTGGTGTGCGCACGCCTCTGCTTTCCCATCGCCAAATGCTGTGCACATGCACCGCGGTGGCCCAGGCAGCCCAGGCCCGTGTTCCTACACACCCACTGGGTAAATACAAGGCCAAAATCCACTTGTTTGCAGCAATGTAAGCACAACAGTACCTTCACTCTCCAGCAGCTCAGGAAAGGTGACCAGGCAGCCATCCCCTTGTCCTTCCCCTCAGCATAGCTTTCTCCCCAGCACTGGTCCCCTGTGGTTTGTTCTGGTCCCACCTGGTGCCCAGCCCACAGGCTGGAGGCTGGACTTACCTGGAGAGCAGGGAGGCGGCTTTGTTGGTTGGGAATTACTTTTATTGAGACCATCCCCTTGGTTTCTTTCTAGGCAACAAAGGAATGGGAGAAAGAAGAGTTGGAGGAGGTGGTGACTGGACATCAGCAATCTGTGCAGGGAGCTGCTGAGTACCAGGACCTGCGAAGGCAAGGTTCCTGGGTACTCCCAGCCATGCTGTGATGCTAGGGGACACCACAACCTGACCAACTCTATTGGAGGTGGCCTAAGAGCCATAGCAGCATCCCTCTGCTATGCTTGGCCTACCCCCCTGGGGGACCATCAACAACCCCACAAGGGGCTGCCTGGGGGCACTGCTAAGCATCACCAGAATGAACATGGAGATCTGTATCATCTCTGTCCTGGCTGCTCCAGTCAGCAGCCTGGGAGGAGAAGCTGGTTCTGTCAGGTCTCCTCCATCTGCCTGCTCCATGCTGGTCCTTCACTCCTGACCTCTTGGTGATGTTAAAGGCACAGTACTCCTTAGCCTGCCAGAGGCAGAGGCACTGTTACCTCACAAGCTTCGTAAGACCTACATGGTTGCATGGGGATAACCACATTTGGAGGCTTGGAGGGGCGTCCTGGGCTAACCACCCTTCTTATGAGGCAGATGAAGATAAGCTCCTCCTTGGTCCCACTGTCTGAAGCAGTGATGTCCTGCCATCAGGCAGGAGAGGACCATGGGCACCGTAGCAGGGCAAGACCTGCTTAGGCTGCTGGTGGGTGCCCTCAGCACCACCACTACCTCCCTCTGGCCAGGTTTCACGTGTTGGGCATGGATCAGGATTACCTGTGTGTGAGCCCAAGGCAGGTATGAAACCTTGTCCATAGCTGTCTCTAGCAAGGGCCTGGCAGGATCACCAGCAGGAAAATGGCACCAAGAGGATCTGCAGGCATGGTTCAGGTCTGCAAGACCAACCAGCCCTTGGGCTGGAGTTGTATACCAGCCTTGGCAAGCAGAGGTGGATTCCAAACCCCACAGACAGCACATGTCAGGGACCCCACCAACAGCCTTCACTGCTGCTCTCAGAAGGTCAGAAGCAAGCTGCAAGCACAGACCACTAAGGCTGTGTACAGAGACTCAGCACTTGGCTGTTACAGCTCCTGCTGTGTAAAGCTGTATGTTGGCTCTGGTATCTAGGAGAGGGTCAGCTAGCATGCACATCTGTAGGTCAAAGTGCTCCTTCCTGGGAAACACCCCTGCCAAACACAAATACCTACCAGCATCTTCTGCAGCTGGTCAACTGAGTGGTTGCTCACACTCTGCCCATTGATTTCTACGATTTCGTCACCCACGTGAAGAGAGCCTGCCAGCAATGGGAGAAACATGAAAATGAAGGACAGGACAAGAGCTGCTCACCAACCAAATTTGAACTACATGGCTCTGCTCCTGATACCCATGGCAAGCTGTGGCCAGGACACTGAGGTGTTTGCCTGGGCAATGCTTGTGGAGCCACACATGTCACCTAAGCATATGGGGCTAAAGCACAAGGGGAATAAATAATTCTTCTCTACCCAATACACACACTTCGTGCAGTCTGAAGGTAATCAGCTTGCTTTCCACTCTTGTGTCCTTCAGCACTTTAGACTGGGCAAAATACCTGTTTCAGTTACTCAAACCCAACCCCAAGCACCTCACCTGAAGTCCATGACAGCCTCCTTACAGAGCCCTTAACACAAGGATTCTTGACTCTGTTTTCAGTTTATATACCCAGCCAGATTACAGCCTCAGATATACTGTTATAAATGAAGCTCCAATAGTGATACTGGAATGTCTCCTGGGTTATTTTGGCAGGAGTAAGCTCAGACTTCCCACCTGGATTCAGGGCTGGTAAAGGGGCCTCTTCTAAGCACAAGACACCTCATTTTCACACCCCACACCCCCCCCCAAGACCCAAATCCAGAAAATCACACCTACTTATTTATTTTGGCATCTTCTTTTGGTCTGCAAAGCCACTTCACAGCAAGCCTGTCCCAGTTGTGCACTTTAAGAATGGGAATAGCTTACCATGCAGTCTCTGGGGTATGTTCCATCTCTTGTTACAGTGCCCCCCATCATGAGATGGAGACGGACAGTCTCCAATTTTTGGGAGAGACCTTCATTTCTCCCTACAGTCTCCAGTGCATTAACATGACAACCATGCAGAGAGACCAGTAAGTCCTGAGTTCCTCACATACTCCCATTGGAGAAATGGACACAGATGTCCATGTCACAGGGGGAAGCCAGCAGTACTGGGGCTGCCTTGCTGTCTTATCTCTGCAAGGGAAGAAACCAGCTGCAGATGTGCAGCCCATACGCTACCTCTGTGAGGCCCTCATTACCTTGTCTATGAATCATGCCCCCATGGAAGATCCTGGCCACCATGCAGCTCTGCTTGTCGTTGAGCTTCAGTGTGATTCCCTGGAAGACAGGAAAATCCATGACTGCTCGCTGGAGGGGAGAGCTCTTGTGCTCTCAGTAAAGTCCTCTCCAGGCCCATGTCCACAGTGGGCTGCGCAGTGTCTGGGGGAAAGCCCCCTGCTTTTGCCAGCCCAGCCTGCTGCAACTCCTCTTGGCACAAGCGTCACCACCCTTTGATGGGGCTCACTCTGTGTCCCCAGGCAGGAGGCAGGATCCAGCACCTTCTTCCTACGGCTGATGTCTCCTGATATTTCCTCCTCCTCCACGGCCAGCCCCTTGGAGCAGCTTTACCTGGCCCTCTGCCCCCCCACGGTGCTACCAGGCTTTGGTATCTTGCCAGTTCTCACCATAGGTTCCTCTGTGACCTTCTCAAATTGGACAAGGCGTATCTTCCGCACCTCGCGGCCACTGCCGAGGGAAGGGCTGCCCAGAGTTGCTGAGCCATTGGTATAAATGTCCTCAGTCATGGTGTTTGGGGACTGAGTGATGGCCTGTTGGAGCAAAACAAAGACCAGGGTTTAGGGGCTCCTCCTGAACAGGGTCTGGGAGTGCCAGCTCCCCAGTGTGGGGCTGAGCTACCTCACTGTGTGAGGGTGCCTGGGGCACAAATGGGGCACAGAGGGAGGAGAGACCCATGGGCTGGAGAAGAGGACAGAACGGGCATGAAAAGAGCAAAAGAGCTTCAACCTTGAAGATGTGGATGTGAGCTTGAGCTGCACTTTATCAGCCTCAGAAACACAGGAGGTAGGAAAACTTTGGAAAAGCTACAGGTAGCAGAAGCCAAAATTGTTCACAGCTAATCATTTTCTGCAACAGTGAGCTCCAAACACTACTTGTGTGTCACAGCAGCACCTGGCCCATAGCTGGCTTGCTGCAGAGCATCAAGCCCAGGACAGCTTCACTGGGAGAATGGAGCAGTTTGGAATTCAATCGCCAAAACTGGGACCAGGCTCTGCTCTTGCTCAGTTTGCAATTCAACCTTTCCTCATCTACACCAGTGGACAACTGACATGATGCAAAGCCACGTCCACATCCAGGCACTGAAGGCAACATGCTCCCAAGCCAAACAGAAACTCCCCATTCCCCAGCACTGGGAAGACAAGCAGGGGCTTTCAGCCATGAAGAAACCTCTGTCTCCAGCAGATGCTGGCATCCAGGCAGGTGGAAGGGTGTGCAGGGTCCTGGAAAGAGACCTCCAAACCCCCCCTACCATCCATCAGGGACACTGCAAAGTGAGCTGCCACCTCCCAGTCTGAAAAAGTCTGTCACGGTCCTGTTAAACCCCTTGGGGATGCTGGGCAATGTCTCCACACAGCTTGCAAGATGTGCCAGTTTGGTCTCAAACACAGTGGACTTCCCTCAAGTCGCTTCCAGTTTAGTGCTGACCCAGCAAAACCCAGGTCAGCTTTGATCTGCAGCCCCTTCCTGCCTTGTCAGCACACTCAAAAATTCCCATGACAGCCCACGAGGCAAAGTAAACCCTCCTGGCTGCTCCACTCCACATCAGGCTGCTGGCTTAGATGCCTAGTTTGCACCCAGCCCAGAGTGGAGAAAAGGCTGCAGCCGTGTGACACCAAGGGAAAAGGTCCAGCCAGGCTGTGGGGAGGTTTGTACAGGTGTTAACTGGTGTGAAGAGCATTTCCTGGTGGGGTGCAGCCATGGCACTAAACCACAACAAAATCAGCTTTGGTAGGGCTGTGCTGGAGTGCTGCTGGGATGAGGCAATAGCCCAGCCCTGTGCAATTGCCTGTGCAGGGAGAAGCCAAGGTCAGCAGAGCCAGGGGCAGCGGGAGAGGTGCTGGCAGGGAGGGACAGACCAGCAATCTTGATGAAAGGGTGCTGGGGGGGCCAGGCCATGAAGGGTGCAGGGAGCTGTGCACCCATGCTGCAGTGACAGGGAAAATGCATGAACTAATAAGTCAACTACTTCTAGAAGAGCTAACCAACCTCCTCAGCAGAGGAAAAATGCAACCACATGGGCACCAGCTGCCAACAGCTTAAACATGGAGGAGGCTGAATCCCAGCCTAGAGAATCAACTGGGCCAAGGGCTTGCAGCATGGAAGGAAGAGCAATTCACAGCTCCTCAATCTGGCTTGCCAGCCCCAGCAGGGCTACCATGCCATTCTCAGGGAAGAGAGACTGATTAAGCAGTGCAGGTGCCCAGAACTGCCTCTTGACTCGCTGCCAGCTTGTCCTGGCTCTGCTGAGTGCAAGGACAAAGAGGAGGACAAGGAACTTCTCCAGCCCTGTCTGAGGTCCAAGTACCCGTGAGTTAGCTTGAGTCAGCACAGATCACCTTATCTTGATCATGCCTTGGTACAGTGTTACAGCATGCAATCCCCAGCTCCAAACCTCTAAACTCAGCAGAGTCCAGTGACCCAGGACACAGCACAGTCTGCTCCACGGACTGGAAGATCCCATCCCTGCCAGCTGAGCCTCCCAGCCCTGACCTTTGCTTTTTGCCAGGAACTGAAGAAACCATCCAGCCCTCAATGCTGATGCAGCATCAGTGTCACCCTGGTGACACTCCCGTCTTCAAAAAGGGCAAGAAGGAGGACCTGGGTAACTACAGACCAGTCTGCCTCACCTCCATCCCCAGAAAGGTGATGAAACAACTTATCCTTGGTGCCCTCTCTAGGCATATCAAGGACAAGGGGGTCATCAGGAGCAGTCAACATGGTTTTACCAAGGGGAAGTCATGTTTGACCAACCTGATAGCCTTCTATGAAGAAATAACCAGGTGGATAGATGATGGTAGTGCAGTGGATGTGGTCTATCTTGATTTCAGTAAAGCATTTGACACTGTCTCACACAGCATTCTTGAAGCTAAACTGAGAAAGTGTGGTCTGGATGATCAGGTAGTGAGGTGGATTGTTAACTGGTTGAAGGAAAGAAGGCAGAGAGTTGTGGTCAGTGAGGCAGAGTCTAGTTGGAGGCCTGTACCTAGTGGAGTCCCTCAGGGGTTGGTACTGGGGCTAGTGCTATTCAGTATATTCATCAATGACCTGGATGAGGGCACAGAGTGCACTGTCAGAAAGTTTGCTGATGATACAAAGCTGGGAGGAGTGGCTGACACATCTGCAGGCTGTGCTGCCATTCAGAGAGACTTAGGCAGGCTGGAAAGTTGGGCAGGGAGAAATCGAATGAAATACAAGGGCAAGTGTAGAGTCTTGCATCTGGGAAAGAATAACCCTACTTACCAGTATAGTCTGGGGACTGACTTGTTAGAGAGTAGCATAGGGGAAAGAGACCTGGGGGTCCTGGTGGACAGCAGGATGACCATGAGCCAGCAGTGTGCCCTCATGGCCAAGAAGGCCAATGGCATCCTGGGGTGTATTAGAAGTGGTGTGGTTAATAGGTCAAGAGAGGTTCTCCTCCCTCTCTACTCTGCCCTAGTGAGACCTCATCTGGAATATTGTGTTCAGTTCTGAACCCCTCAGTTCAAGAAGGACAGGGAACCGCTTGAAAGAGTCCAGCGCAGAGCCACAAAGATGATTAAGGGAGTTGCATCTCCCTTATGTGGAAAGGCTGAGGGAGTTGGGTGTCTTTAGCTTGGAGGAGACTGAGGGGTGACCTCATTAATGTTTATAAATACACAAAGGGCAAGTGTCAGAAGGATGGAGCCAGGCTCTTCTCTGTTATGTCCAGTGATAGGATAAGGGGCAGCAGGTGCAAGCTGGAGTATAAGAGGTTTCGCAGAAACATAAGGAAAAAATTTTTCACTGTGAGGTGACAGAGCACTGGAACATTCTGCCCAGAGGGGTTGTGGAGCCTCCTCCTCTGGAGATATTTAAAACTCACCTGGATGCGTTCCTGTGTGACCTGCTCTAGACGGTCCTGCTCTGGACTGCATCTGGACTAGATGATCTTTCAAGGTCCCTTCCAACCCTTAACATTCTGTGATTCTGTGAGTCACATCACTGCTTAAGATTAACCTTTCAAGCTACTTAGAAAACACAGAAATATCTAATAAAGTTTTTGATGTTAAAACTTCCCAATTAACTAGTTTAGACTACTCAGACTAACATTTCAGATTCATGCAAAAATACATCACAGGATAGATAAATCTTGTTACTCTACTAACAGGAACACTTTCTCCCACTAAATTAAACTATATATTTATTCCCAAGGTCCAAATATTGTGTTGAAAATTTTTAGGTATTCACTCAAAACTATTACCTGCTCTCTGCTTGCATACGAAGTACTTAAATGTGTTAGTAAATATCTTCATAAATATTGAAATACGAGATTTTGGCAAATATAACTATGCTCAGTACTAATACCATCCCTTGTATGAGGCCATCTCCATATCGGAAAAAAATCTGACTCGTGACCAACCCATGTGTGAGTACAGGTAGACACATGCCTTTGTGCTAAGAACATGCTCTTGTTCTCCTCCTAAAACAGTCAGGAGAGTAGAAGGACCTTTTCTGCCTAGCTGGAAGGCGGCCCTTCCTCCACATCAAGGAGAAAGAACAGTGCATACAGGATATGATCAGAGTTAAAACTAAAGATATGTCAGGACAAAAAATGCCTGTTGCTCTTTAAAACAAATATTTCAAGTTGCCATCTATAACCTCTACTTCAAGGAGCTCCAAGCCATCCAAGCATGGAAACTCAAGCTATGGACTGCTCTTCTCTCAAATCCTTTTTGGAGAGACAATATAAGAGGCCATGACCTGAACAGAATTACTTAAATATTAAATGTTAATGACAGTTAAAGTTTTAATGGGGAACATAATGCAGACCTTCTCCAAGGAAAGTCTGAAGATGCAGTCTGAACCCACAAAATCATTTGAAGCTGCACTTTTATTATAAATTCTTCTTCTCTTTATATTCACAGTTGCATTTTTATTTATGAATAATGTGTGTAGTCCTCTAGCATTAAACCAAGCTAGCTCCTAAACATACGAAGTTTTTTCCCTGTAATCCCACAGGAAAACTATGATTAATATACAATGTCTTTATGCAACAATTTAAACACAGTAGGAGTACAGCTACTTAATGTCTCTTAGAGATGCCAGCCATCCTAAATCATCAGCAAATACAAGTTCAGGAAATCAGACTACTGCAAAACCTATCAGTGAGGTGCAATAGATTGCTATGATTTACAGCTTCTAACAGAAAACCATGGAACGAACGATTGATTTCCAATAAAAAAGGTCTTGCATTCACAACAGGGAAGTTACCACCTGCTTCTGTTTAAGAAGAAGATCTGAAATTTATAAACTAGTTTGTGTATAGCATTTTCTTTTCCTGCTGTTAATTCTTTAAATTACCTTTTAACCACCACTGACACCATTTATTTTTTGTTCATTTTTGTTCATCAGCCTTAGGTGGCCCTACCACAAAATTCTCATTACAAACCAAGAAAACATTATTCAAACCCGTATTGTAATCATTACCATCTACCTCTCCACATAAATGTGACAGAAGATAATGGTACAACAGGTACTCAGGAGTATTGATAGCTACATGGCTGGAGCCAGGAGTTAGTTTACCAATGTACAGGAGGGTAGGAGCTATTTGATGTTTTACAAGCTTAGACAGTTCATGAAAAGACAGAGAGAAGGGGTTTTTTTTTAATTGCTAAGAGGTGCAAGCTGCCATTCTGAAATACCCTCAGACCTCAGAAAGTCCTGATTCCTAATGAAAAAGATACTGTCTGGCCACACTTTGTTTTCAGGCTCCCAAATCTTCTCATGCTACTCTCAGTCACTCTGAAAAATAGTCAAATTCAGATACTAGCTAGCAGTGGCTCTGGTGGCTTTCAACACCCCATGGAAAAGGGTGTGTATGTGATTACAGACATGTTAAATGAGAGCAGCTTCAAGCATTAGATAGAGTGAGGCTCCAACTGACATACTGAGATACTTAATTGCTTTGCTGTCATCACTTCTCTCACTTCCCTTTTGCTCTTTTGCCTCCTGTAAAGTCTTCATAAAATCATAGTTGTCCTTTTATACTACAGAACAAGGGAGTACTAAAATATTTTTCTGCTGACCATTGCAAGGAGCAAATAATAATCCTTCTCATGCTAACTGGTGGACCAAGACTCAGAACTGCATCTCCATTCCCTGCGCACACGTGGGTCAATGTTCAGCCAGTGCTCAAATTCACAAAGTCATTGATCAGAGCAGAGATCTGAGTTATCGATACCACCCAACCAAATTACAGTAACTGCAATCCCAAACACATAAGCTCTGCCCTTTCTGATGATCTCCTGAAGTTTATGAAAAATAAAGAGTAATTCAGAATTTAAGTAATGTGGTACATTCCAACTGCACCACTTAAAACAGCTTTGGATCTCTGGCTTGTGATACCCCCTTAGCAAAAAGAAGGAGGAGACCTTGAGTAAAGCCTCCAAGGGGAAGGCTTTGAGACTCCCTTGCTGTTTGAATAGAAGATGGGTTTTTCAAAGAAGACATTTAGTTGACCACAAATGAACTGTTCTCCAGACTTACTGGCAATGAGTCCTTAGATCCAGCACAGGATTCCATGATTTTTGGATTATTTTTTAATTTTTAAGGAAAGAAATTAAACTTCAGTCTGTGGTATGCACCCATCACAAAAGCTAGTTTAATACTCAGTGTGCACTGAATGTGATGAGGCACTTTTTGTTAAGATCCACTGTGTGTCTTTTATCGATCCATCACCATGCACATCAACTGTCCTGGAAACCTGAACTTACATTTCTCACACTTCTGAGGACTTGAATATTCTCCATAATAAAGATCAGCTTGGAAAGGCTTTATGCCATAACACAGTATATTCCTTTTGCCTTGCCTCGCCTCTGGAAACAGTAACCTGAGAACATTTCATTACTTATAGCATCAGTCAACATGTCTTCTAGGAAGGAGAGGGGCAAGTGTGTGTGTAATGGTAACTATTTGAAGATGAAGGCCCCACTTTAGATTAAAAAAGCATTTTCCTTTGGAGACCTACCTTTTCATTACAAATAAAATATGTCAAAGGTCTTCTTCTTGTTACTTATTAATTTGTAAAGGAAACATTCTCTTCTATGTTCAACATGGATGCTCTTTCAGGTTCCCATTATGCCTCCCCTGACAGTCATACCAACAGTTTCCCCTAGATAAGATATCTGCTTTAGGATGTGATGAGTAGTACCTTAGAAGTGACTCTTCCTCTTTATTGACTAGGGTGCATAGAGCTAGGTCACATGTAGCTGAAGTCTGGTCAAATGAGTCCCACTCATTTTGACTCAAATGATAATCGTCAGGTATTTTAATTGTATGTTCTCCTTCATGTAAGTATCCAGTATCTGTACCTTTGCACTAGAAGATCACACCATGACAGCAGGCAGTTTCTTTCAGACTAACAGTGCAAAATATAACATTTGGAGAATAGATTATATGAGGAACCCCATCTCAAGGTAGATGGAGTATCTTCAAAACACTGTGGTGCATTTATTTTGGTTGAAGAAGGAGTAGCAAGCAATTTGAGAGTCATCATGAAGAAAGAATGGCTTATTATAGATGCAGGCAAGGGAATGATTTTCAGCTTGGAAAAAAATTATACAGCTAGTTGAAGGTATAGGTTTCATTGTATGTATAGATACAGCTAGACTTTGGGAAGTTGTTCTTCACCGGTAATAAGAAAAACATTCAGGTAACAAACAAGCCTCCATATGGCAGAAGTCAAGATTATTTTATCTCGAAAACAGAAACAACACTGACAATTATATATGTCATATATTTGGATACAATTGTATTGTAAATTAATTCAACCACCAGGAGCTATACAGTCCAGTTCCTCTGAACCTCATTAGCAACTGCCCACTGTTCCTACTGCTGACGTTCAGTTGCACTGCTATGTATATCATAGAATCGTAAAATGTCTTAGGCTGGAAGGGACCTTAGAGATCATCTAATCCAACGTCCCCACCATGGGCAGGGATGCCTCTCTCAACTAGACTAGGTTGCTCATAGCCACAACCAACCTCACCTTCAACACCTCCAGGGAGGGGGCACCCACAACCCCTCTGGGCAATATATTCCAGAGCCTCACCACCCTTGTACTGAAGAACTTCTTCCTGAGATCCAGTCTAAACTATTCTTCTTGAGTTTAAAACCATTTCCCCTTGCCCTATCGCTGGACACTCTTGTGAAGAGTCCCTCTCCAGCCTTCCTGTAGTTTCCTTCAGGTACATCTCCTGTCTGATCCCATTCTTAGGCAAACTCATTTCCATAAAACAGCTTTTAAGAGCCAGGAATTGTTTAAATGCATTTTTCTCAGTCCTAGCTCTTTGACTTGTCATGGTTTAGGGTCAGGGCAGCCCCTTAGACCTATAACAGACACTCTCTATTAACTCCCCTCCCTCCCCAAAGGGAAAGAGAAAGGCAATAAGGGAGAGAGACTTAGCAATTAGAAAAGGAAACTAGAACAGCTTTAATGAAAATAATAATAATAAAAATGAAATATATACAAATATATACAAAATCAGTATCGAACCCAACCCCCCTGATGGTAATTACATCACCGTCACCACTGATGCTGTGGAGCAGGCACCAGGGAATCCCAGACTGGGCCCAGCAGCAGACAGGAGCTGTGTCTGGGAGCTGTGTTCAGGAGCTGGATTCTGGTACCAGATTCAGGAACACACAGACTGGATCGAAGGCAGAATGGACAGAGTCCTCCTTGGGTGCTCCGAGAAAGGAACTGAAAGAGGACCTGAGCCAAGCCAAGAAAACATGGCAAAGCAGTCCAAGAGGGGAGAAGAGCCCAAAGACTTTAGCTCCCTCAACTCTACGTCGAATATGACATATATGGAATGGAATACTTTGTTGGTCAGTTTAGGGTCACCTCTCCTGGCTGCTCCTCCCTGCAGGTGCAGCCTTTCACTCTTCTGCACCCCCAATGTGGTACACAAGATCCAGCAGTGGCCTTGGTCTACACACCAATCCTTGGTAGTAACTCTAAA
>WTSP01000886.1:5314-16886 GCA_025331215.1 Actenoides lindsayi | reverse complement strand
AATGGAGAAGACATCAAACTCCATCAACACTAGTTTTTATATATCTGATACCCAGCTTGTTGAATTATAAGTGTTGGTGACTCTAGCTGAAGATCTGCCCCAGTGAAGGAGTGATTTCTGACAATAGAACTTTGCCTCATATGATGCTATGCACTCCTCTGAAAAGATTCCCTTGTCTATAAAAATATCTAAGAAGAAATATTTCTGAGGCTAAAGTTCAGATGTTCTTGTAAACAAATTTTCACAGCTGGGAAGTGACAGAGGTTTTGCAAAGCCTGGTACAAATAAGAAAGCATCGTAATTGTTTGAAAAAATCTACATTTTACAGCAGAAGGTAGATGCTTGAAGGCACAACAGAGCTGCATTTTGCATTGTTATTTCTCTGACTGTGTCCATTAATGAGATAGAACTTGTGAAAAATCAGGAGGAGCAGCGAAGATGCCAAATGTAGATTGGTGGTCAAAAGCGAGATACCCTCTTCCTCTTCATCTAGAAGTGATCAGTCTATTTCAAGTCTGATCTACCTGGGCTTGCGAGGCAATGGGGAATATAGCACTGCCTTGGCATTCTCTGCAGATAACTATCATTCTCCATTACTTTCAATATGCAGGTGCCAAAATAGATACTGTGAAATCACAAGCTTTAGAGATGCAGGCAGGAAGACAGTAAGAATATAAGACTGTCAGCGGTAAGCCATTTTAAAACTCATAAAGCTTAAACAATTATTTTAAATCCCTTTTTGGTATAACAGATGCATAGAATAATGAAAGGGAAAGAGCGAGTGTACCTGGGTGTTTTTAGTGGATTATTTCCTTTTGCTCACCCTCACCATAGAAACAAGAAGCATCATGTCCCAGTGACATCTGACTCCCTTCCTATCTTTAAATAATTCCCTAGATAATACATCATTGTGTTTGTAGCATCTTCCCTGTGGTTCTCACAGCAGCTTCAAAAACACTCTGGTTTGTTGACAAAACAAATGAGCCTGAGACATTGCAAGGAAGGACACTCTTCCCCAGAGTTTTCATGTAGAAAGGGCCACTGTGGTAGCCGTAAACATGTTGTTTAAAGCAGAGGCAGAAGGAAGATAAGAAAGCTGGGCAATTTGATCAGTTATACACAGGGACTCAGAATCTCATTTGACTGGCAAATATCGGACTGACCTTGAATCTGAAACAACTTGTTGGGGGATCTGTTGGTTCAATTTCTGTCATCTCCTCTGCTAGCAGCACACTCTTTTGTCCTTTCAGTTTCACCTTCAAAAAACCAGGCTGATGGGAGTGTGACAGTGCTGGGCCCTGGCAAATAGAACAGCATCACTGGATAGAAGGAGAGTGTATTTGCATGATTTTTTTTTTATTTCTTTTAGAAAATCTAGTGACACCTACTGAATAAAAAGATTGGCAAGATCTGAAAAGGAAATTAAAAAATGTAGAGGTTAAAAAAAAAAAATCTCAGAAGAAATGTTGTGGTAAAAGGTGGACAGGCCTAATGTGAGTGGATTTTAATGAGGAAGCAACTATATAAAGATATTTATGATTAGGAAACAGTGCACAGAACCAGATATAGGTTCAGTCAATTAACTTTGTATAGATTCTGAAGCGTTATTCACAATATACAATGCATTACTGTGTGAATGATGTTGATTTTAGGAGATCATTTATGCATTAAAATACTTACCAGTGACATCATATGTCTGTTGGTTACTTTAGGTGGTCCATTTCATTTTTGTCAAAGTAAAAATATTCAGGTATTGGTCCTGTGCTCTGAGTAACCCACTCTTACAGATTTTTAATATGGAAGACGGTCTCTTCCAGTGTTTTGTTATCTTCATTGATATATATTTCCTCAACTCTCACTTTAACTTCTTCTTGCTGAACTTATCTGTTGCCCTACCTGCCAGGAGCAACAAGAACAGATTATTCCCCCTTCCTTAGCAGCAGCTAGAAGCGTGTAGACTTCTAACAGCAGCACTCCCAGGATATCTTCTCTAAACTAAACAAGCTGAATTCATTCAATCTTTCTGCTTAGGTCATTTTGCTAGACTTCTAGTTTTGTCCTGCTCTGGCAGGGGGGTTGGGCTCGATCTTCAGAGGTCCCTTCCAACCCACTAACGTTCTGTGATTCTGGGATTCTGGGATTCTGTGAGATGCTGTGATTCTTCTGACCTCCCTTCTTACTTATCTTTTTTGAATTCACTATACTTAGACCATACCATTCTTGAAAGGTTATGTTCAGAACTACCTCCAGCAAAACATTGTAGTGATATCTTAAGAGTCTGGAGATAACAGAAGACATCCTATCAAAAAACACTAATAATGTTTATCGTTGATTATTGCAAACTACCCTTATGACACACAGAATTGATTAATCTATCTCAGAGAAAAGATTATCTTGCCCAAAGTCCAAGACAGATGCACAATTCTAAACAGTTTTTCAAAGGTATAAACTAGTTTAACTCTACTCAATTGAAATAAAAATCAAGTCCATCCACTAAGCAATTTTTTCAAATCCATTTCATTTTTAAAAATGACACAACCACACAATAACTTACTCAACTGCCCCCAGTGACAGTATGGAGAACATAGTGGACTTAGATACCATCTTTCAAATGTTTGAAGATAGGCAAGGTGAGACTTATTTTCAATCATTACATTTGTGTTTTTCTAGTGATATTGCAGAGTAGGAGAAAATATCTTGGCACGATCGCTTGGCACTTCCATATCCTGCAACAAATTTGCCTACCTAATACCAGTAATTTGTTCTTCTCTGCTATTTTTCCCAGGCATTCTGAAAGCCAAGACATTCTAAGAGATGAGACTCATGGTTGCTTTACTAGATCTTAACTACTGCCACATGTCAGCTGAGCCACAATACATGGTCATACTCTTACACTGCATCAGATAGGAGGTAATTTGATTTACTGTGTAAGGGAAGGTGTTAATCCCAACTGAAGAATTTTAAATTTACAGATGTTAATGCCTGCATAAAAGATACTGCTGCTTGGGCAACAAGTTTAAATTAAAGTGTGAGGATCACTTAAACTAAAGCAGATTTATTGTAAGCCTGAGACAAAAGAAGAATACATTTCCTGGAGTTATTTTTCCCCAGTGTTCTTGATGGTTCACGGGAAACAGCCAAAGCATAACAGCAGTCCAATTAGCAAATGAATTCTGGTATTAAAAGATTCAGTATTAACGATGGTTAATTGCAATACCTCCTACTTACTAATATTTTACTGTGACATGTCATAGTCTTAAATTCAGATATCATCAAAAGGAATACTGTCATCTAGTCTTAATAGGGCAAATTGTGTAGGTAAGGAAAGGCAATATTATCTCCAAAAGCTGATATAGCTTTCTTGTCTTAAGAGGGTGTCGAGCATCTGATCCTCCCACGACCTATTTTAAACAGGTATGAGAAAGGGACTGCACCTTATACAATGTTATGAAAAGGACTTTTGAGGAACGACTTGACTTGAAACAGAAAGGAAAGAAAAATTCTTTCTCCATCTGAAGGTAGTTCAAGAGATTTCCTTTAGGATGTCTAACCACGTGTCTCCTGATATGTTGGTTCATGTTTTCCTCTTGAAAAGTCAGTTGGTCACATATCTGGGAACATATGATTAATGACCTACAAGATGAAAGTTGTCTGATGAATTTTCAACCTTTTTAAGAACATCTAGAAAGAAGAGAAAAATAACACATTCTTATCCTGCCCTGTTCCAGCCTAACAACGTGGCACCAGAAAGGTGTTGCACTTGGAGAATATTCTTTATCTAAGAAATTTTTCTGGTGAACTTCAGTTTAACTTGTTCATGGACTATTGTGACCACTATATCAGCACTGTATTTAACTCATACAAAATAAGCGACTTGAACATTGCATTTCTAAAAAATCACCATCCTGCTACAGCAGGTTGTTGATATGGAAGTACTGGCAATAAGCAGTTGGAGTGGAGATCAGTGCTAGCCATTCAGCAGAGCATTCCAGTTGCAGATACATGTAAGTTATGGGAGACAAACCTTCTAATACAAGCTTGTGATCTTTTGAAGGTGTAGTTGCACTGCAAAGGGTACACTTTGCCTCTGGAAGCCACAGAGACAAGCTTCCAGGCAAGGCCTGCTGAGATTCCTGTGTGTGAATTATAGTAGAGGTGGAGAAGTTACACAAAGTCACCTAGAGACTTCAGAAATATGAGCAGGAAACTGTGAAATGAGATTCAGTCTGGAACAGTGGCTAAAAAATCCCATCATCTAATGCCTCTGGAGATAGGTGTGCAAAGAGTTAATCTGAAACAGGTGTTCAGTAAATGGAAGATGTGATATTTAGGTTGCAATAACAGTGAAGAAAACCTGTAGGGTGACAATGAGCCATATCTCCAGTAGTAAAAATGAGGTAAAAGGAGAAACAGAAAGTGTGAATGTGTTTTTGGAGACTCCTACAAGGAAATACCACACCACGGCCCAGGGAGGAGGCACAAGTCTCGTGTCACTCAGCCATGGTGGAATGATAATGATCCAAAGCTGTTGCTACAATAACAATAATGAAGAGAAATGGTTCTTTTCAAAGAAAAGCACGAAGTGACAGGGAGAGATGTTTGATGAGACAATCAAGAGGCAAGAGGGGGAATAATAATTGCTTGCACAGTGTGAAGCTGTTGATACTGTGAAGGAAGAATTATTAAGGATAGTCTAGGGGAGCTAGGCAGAAGAAATAGAAGAAACTAAGAACAGAAAAAAAATTAAGCTGAATTAAGTAATTAACAGTTCTTAATAGAGAAGTCTATTAGATGGAGAAATGTTCTCCTAAGAGACATGGTTGTAAGGTTTTTAGTGCAGGCACCATGAGTGTTTATATGCTTGCATTGCACCTAACACAGTTGGGATCCTGATCCTTATTTGATCCTGTGGGTTCTACAGCAATAGAAATAACAAACAACAATAATTAGGTACCTTGGTACAGCCATAGGGGATATGCACTGAGGCTGAATTCTCCTCTTAGTTACACTCTACGGAGGTCAGCAGGATTCTTTGGATATGGACTGGTGGTGATAACAGGACAAGTTAGTCCGGTTGATCTGCAAAACTACAATATGTGTGATTACTACTCCTAAACCTACCTGCTTATTATTTGTTGTAGAGCCATGCAGGCTAGACATTTTTCAGCTACGCAAGGGTGGATGCTTCATGCCCAAAGAACTCAGGTTGTAGGGCAGACTGATAGATATGTATATCCAGGGACTGGAACACCAGCGTGTGTTTCTTCAGAGCAAGAAAATTTGCTAGAAGCTGCAGAGTAGAAATCTGTTCCTTCAGAACTGGTGTTTGGGGAGTGAGAGTGCAGTCTTTCCTCCCCATCTCACTTGCATTTCAAGTAAGTTCTTTATCACTGTCTGATTCTTTCTCCAAGAGACAGGAGTGAATTTAGAGAGCAGATCTTGAGATAAATCACACCAGTCCTGCAGAAAGAAGGACACTGGAGAGCAGGCAGATAAGAGCCCCTGGCAGTGCTGTAGCTTGGGAGTGATGGTGGGGGCATTTCTGTAGGTTACATGGAGATGATAGCGTTCACTGACAATAACATGGTACTTTCCTGTCTTTGCCTTGTTTTGCTCTGAGTGGGCTGGTTTATTATTATTATTATTATTATTACTACTATTTTAATGTCTGAAAGCCATGAAGAGCTGAAGCTTGTCAGAAAATCAAGCAATTGATGAGAAAGCAATTGTTGATAGCAGACAAATTCTAATAATTTCCTGTCTTGCTTTGCTGGTACTGGGGTGTACTTTAGCAAAATGACTGAAATAAGTGATGCATTTTCCACCAGCTTTATCCGTGACTCTTGTGCATCTGAGAAAGACCCAGCAGTGGGCTTGGCAGATAAAGTGGAAAGCAAGACAGGAACTACCATTATGAAATGCAAAAAGTCAATTTGAATGTCAACAGCAGAGGCAGGAGATGTAAGCTTTAAAGAGTGCCAGTTTGAGAAAATGAGGGCATCCCATTGTGTATCCCTGACTAACTACTCATGTTTCAAGCTTTATAAGAATGCCACAGTTAGATGCTTTTTCATTACACATTGATTTTTATTATTTTAGACCACAGGACACCCTAAGCATCTTGTAGATTCTGCTTAGGTCAGAAGAAAAATGGTGCCCAAAATTGTGAAGTTTGTGAACATCCAAACTTAATAGCAAAAGTTTTCTCATTTTGATGGGACTAAACTGCACTTTGTCACTATTTGGAGAGAAATTCTAGCTGCAATACAGTATTCTGTAATACCCTTCTCTTGCAAAGCTTGCTTTCATGGGTAAATTGATGTACAAAAAAAAAAAAAAGAAATTATTTGTTATCTCACTTTTTGAGGCTGTAAAATCAGTGAATGAAGAGATAAGTAACTTGCCTAGATTATAGGAGCCATTGGACACTGATACCACTAGGCTTCTCTGTTTTTGATAAATCACTGGAAAGTAAAGAAGAAATTGTGAACAAGAAATGGGGCTAAGGTTGATCACTACAGCCAACAAAGTTCTCTGCACCTCATTTAGCTCAATGAATGTTGTGATACTGGTGAGATGAAATACACTTAGTGACCTGCCTTGGGAGTAAGCAAATGTATACAGTTCATTGATTAAACACAGTGGTTTTACCATTAATGTTGAAACCAAAACTTATTGACTAGGAGGTAATGCTCTGGCTCTTGGATTTCCAAATCAGTTGCCACATGACGACCAGTGAGTAGTTTATATAGGGGTTTTTATCTCTGTTTACCTCTATGTCCCACAGGGACCCTTTCCATGAGGTGTTGACACTTGGTAACTTTAAAGCTCTAATTTCTTTCCTGACACTAGCCCTGTGTTTCCATCATTTTTTCTCACTGCCTGAGCAAAACAGACACTGTAGAGTTATGACTCATCCACATTTGAGATGTCTGTTTTAGGATGAGGTGAATCATGCTTGTTTCTTTCCGTTGACTATAAAGGGAGACAAGGGTGACTAATCGAGACATAGATGTCTGTAGTGCAGACATCTAACACTAAGTGAGATGAAACCCACTTTCAGAGACAGCTCGGGTCTGACAGAAACCGTGACAGCCAGATGGGTCCAGCAGAGCTTTGGCTCTGGCACAGAACTGCATTAAAACATATTGCTTTCAAGCCTATTTAAAGACCAGATAGCCACCTTCTTATGGTGCTCAGAGCCCAAGCTAATTAACATGGGGGACACAAGCTGGCCTCATGTAGAACTAAGGTACCTCTGCATGTGTCTCTTTAATTAAGTAGTTCTGGTGAGTTTGGTACAGAGACAAGGCATAGTAACTTAGGTTTAACATGACCTTTGTGCTCAAGCATAACATTGACCCTGCCATGCATGAGCTGGCTCCATGCAGACCTTCTTCTTGATGTCTTTTTTCCATGTTTTGGAAGCAGTGTTGATGCTCTGCATTTCCACAGCAAAATGTTTGCATTAGTCACATTTGCTTCCTGAAGCTGTAGAGAGCTGGTGATACTGGATTCATGGTAACCCACTTAGATCTGGAGGCATTAATGTTTTTAATGCCTCTTTTCTCTGATTTCTGTATTATGTATTACTTGAAGTACCTGTCTCAATAGACAGGAGATAGAATCAAAATCTCCCCCATGTAGCTTGTTCTGAAAGATCTTGATAGTCCAAAAATATGGCAAAAACTAGCACAACTAATGTTTCACTTTTTACTGACAGATTTGTATGACTTGGCTGTTGAAAAGCCCAAACCTACAAAGCTTAATTTTCTTAGGTATTTAGCTAGCAAACAGTTTTGGAGAGGGTTGGTCAGTCAGGATGCATCTTGTTTCCTCCCCCTTAATTTGTCACGTTTGTGAACAAATTTGTGTTTTCAAAAAACCCCAAAACATTTAGATAAAATATTTTATTTCTATAGAAAGGTCTCTCTTAAAGTCATTTTTCACTGAAAGCAACATTTCAAAGGAAAATATACACAGAATAGATGTGTTGTTACATAGAGTTAAGTCTGAGCACAGGGAAAGATGAATGATTGCTTTTGTAGTATGAGAGGAAGAACTGAAAGACCAACAAGGGAGGCAGAATAGCAATCAATGGAAGAGATGACTAAGCCAGTTTTATTTCTAGCAATAGAGGTAGAGGGAAAAACAAAGACACATTTAGGAGGTATTAAACAGGCATAAGTGTGACAGGATTTGGAATCTGAATATGAAGCTCTTCCTCAGGAACAAACTGGCTTTTGAATTAAATCATCCATCAGCGTAGTGTCTTCAAAAGGAAATGAAGTAAAAGCTGCTTCATATGCGTCTTCTAACTAACAAAATTATAGAACATTACAATTTAGGAAGCAGATCATCCGCTGACAGATCAGTTATGAGAAGAGTTTCCAATAGCACTGACTATGGTCAAGGAAAGAATTAAAACATATGCTTAACTTCATCCATCCAGCATGGAAAGAGAGCTAAATAACCCTTAGTGTGCTAGTAACTTAGTAGCCCCAAGTTTTAATGTATTTATTCTTGCCATCATGATGTTGAAAGTACTATTTATTATCCCTGATTTACAGGAGGGAGTTTAAACATGTTTAGAATAGGTTTCTAATTCCCACAGAGTTCAGTTCCTTTGAGGATCTGGGGCTATAGATCTGCACAGTGCAATGAAGCACAGTACAGAGAGATCTGAATCACTGCCAGCTGAGCCTGCTTATAAGCAGGGCTTATTAGCGTGGGCAGAGCACCATCCTAATGCTGTGATGTTGCTTCCAGCCCTGAAATAGAGCTCCTGCGTCATGCAGCACTGTTGTTTTTTTCCTTCTTGGGCACACCAGCTCAAAATAATGCTAGCTTGCTCCATTAAGCAGTATAGATTTAGATATCTGCATTGGTCACCCATCAATTCCCCAGCATACAGCAAGACTGAATCCAGCTTTATGACTCTCACACTATTATCCTAATGGATGGGTTACTTGTCTTTAAGGATATGGATAAATAGTTCCTTTGTCTTTATCAGGGTTATCTATACATTAGTTTAGAGATAAGCACAGTCTCAAATGCTTCCTAGAACTGGGCCTCAGACTTTACCACAGACACAGATTCCTAGGAAACAGAAAAAAACACTGGCTACATTTCTAGACAAATGACATTCTCAATGCCACTAAAAAAAAATAAAGGAAAAAAAAAATATTCTGTTCTCCTTTCTTTATAACTTGTGAATAACTCTGGACAAGTATTCTAGAAAACCATTTCAGCTGAGAACAGGACATTACATAGTAGTCAAACTTCACATTGCAGCCCTTAGTAATCAACAACTGACTTGAGCATTAGTGAACTAACTTTTTCATTAGGTAACAGCCAATAGATTGCTGCAGTCTTATATTGTGTCTGTGTTCCAATGTCCTAGTTTTCTCCAATTGCTAATTTAAAATGCTTTTCACTGTTGCAAAGAGTGTAGTTAACTGCTAAAGCACAATTTTATTGCCCTAAACCAGTAATATATTTGCATTCATTACTATGAGTCTTAAAACCTATTACGGATATAAAAGAGAGGATAACAACATGAAGGGTTTGAAGGGCAGTAGATAATAGTCTGAAAAGGGCTCTGAAATGCCTGAAGTATCAGACATAAAATAGGAATGATAAACAAGTTCATTATTTGTTAGCAATGGTTATGCTAGAGGGAACATTTTTTATATTATTTTTTTCCTTTTTAAAGTTTTATGGAGAATATATTTCAGTTCTAAGCTGGGCATAAATTAAACATGTTTTACCCAGCTGTTCAGTTAAGAAATAGCAAGAACTAATGAGCTGTATAGTGGTAAAGCTGTTAAGCCAAAGTGAAAGGACTCTGTAGGGCAATCTGTGAAGTATAAAAGAGAGAAAAGTCCACTTTCCATAGCCATTTACTCCTTTTCACACATTTGGGTTGAGCTCAGCTCTATACCACCTTGATGTATATGTGATCAGCAGAGACAATCCTAGCTTGACTGTTTGGCAACCATAACGGAAAAATATGACTATAGTGTGAAGGGACATAGAGATCCCTTCAAGAAAAAGTACACTTCCAAATCTTTCATTCTGACAGGTTTTAGACCAGTTGTTCAGTGTCGGATTCTTTAGGTCCTGACAAGCTATTATTCTTAAAGGCTTTGTTTACAGGTAGAGCTGCTCAGCTTCTGCAGATATCAAGCCAGCGAAGGTATCTGGCCTATTGAGAAGCTTGTATTTAAAAACAGCATTAATCTGGGCATAGATTGGTGGTTTTCAGACGGTGCTTGAAATTGAATATAGACAGAGATTCCTCTTTCTCCCTTGGAAATTTTCTTCCTAGAGGATTGACTAATTCATTTGGCTTAGCAGTTGCCACTCATGAAAGTCTGGCATTTCCACACAGAGTATTCTAAACAAAACACAAACAGCAGTCTGCAGATACTTGCAGTGCACAATAGACATCTTCATTGCCTTCTTTACTAATTCCAGTGTGAATTGTTGAATTCTGCTCATTTTATTCTCTCTAGCAGTTGGGATTGAATAGCTATCTAGGATACTTCCTTCAACTATTGCACAGTATTGCTTCTTAAATGGTTACAGCTTCAAAATCAATAGTTCATTCAATCCTTACATATTCCTTGGTTTTGAAACTATAAACACTCAATAAACCCTAGTGTTTCAGTTCCTCCTGGGAAAAAGTTGGAAAGACAAGTTTACCAGAACAGCTTTTCTTGTAGCTGTAGAGATGGGCAGAGGTCTTTTGATTGACTTATCTTGAGCTTATATGACAAAAGTTTCACCATTAGAAATCTAAATGGAAACAGATGCTTTAGCAAGGGATTGCAGGGACGTACTCCACTTCTATTCCAGTCCTTGGATACAAAGAATAAACCCACGTTTTAGTGCATGTCCAGAGTTTTTACACATCTGATTTAGCTCAGCATCTTTGATTAACCCCCAAAGTTTCCATCATGCCTAATATAATGGAATCCCATCTGCCTATGATATTTTGGTCCAACTGGATCTTTTTCTTCATCATTGTCATCATTATCATGGTCATCATCATCATTATTATAACTGTTGCAGTTGTCATTGTCATTAAAACATTCTCATCCCAAACGAGAAAACCTATCAGAATAAAAGTCTTATTAAGAAAGGATGAATAACTGCTTAGTTGGTGCCTAAATTTTAGATTCCCTTTATAGCTGACAAAGAGGAACTCACCTGACCTGGTTTATACATCCACTTCAGAATAAGATGAATCTTTACCTAGCAAGCTTGGAGACAGATTTCCACCACTGTAGAAGTTTCTTCTGGATGACAGGAATCCCATCCATCTATTCTAGGTGACAGTCTGTTTCCGAAGCAAACTCAGGCAGCTTTTTTAAATGCACCATACCACATACAGAAAGTTCTTTATAAGGTTGTCAGGATGCAAAAACCTCTTTTACTCTTTCTGTTGTCATTTAACCTCACCACACCACATATATTATTAGGCTGTCACTGACCATTCCTGTGAACTTGTAGTTCTATGACCAGCAATGGTAATAGGCTGTTATGAAGGACCATCCTCTTTTAAAAT
>WTSP01000885.1:50385-69412 GCA_025331215.1 Actenoides lindsayi | reverse complement strand
CGTGCTGACGGGGGTGGGGGGAGCAATAGGAGGGCTTGGTGGGCACCTGGTGCCGTGCCAGGGTCAACCCACCACACTTCTATAGACCTCTCCTGTATGTTCTATACGTGAAGTAAGCATGATGCCAGGTTCAAGAGTTATTGGACTATGTTTAGCTAGCCAGACAGAATTTTGGACTGAGAAAGAAAGGCAATATTCAGAGATGATACTATTTGATTTTTCATCAGGCATCCACTTTAAACTCACTGGAAAGAAAAATTTACTGGATATACAAAAGTGCAAAGTACACAGGAGCAATAAAGCAAAATTAAGTGAAAATTTCTTGATATACTGGTATTTATATATTATCAAGAACTGTTTAAAATACTGTTTTTCAATAAGATGGCATGTAGAATAGTTTTTTTCTTTCATATTTTAGTCATTGTAATTTCTTGTAACTGTTTGTCATAAACTGGTTAATCTTAACTTTTTATCTTCCTTCATGTGCTAAGTAGAATTTTGCCGTTGCTTGTTTCTACACTGTTGAACTGAGACTGCAGCTTCTTTCACTAATGCATTGCATGGCCTTTGTTGTTTACATGGGCTCATGATGAAGATCCAAATGTCTATATGTATATACAAGATGATAAAAAACTTATTTTCTAATGTAGATTTTAATTAGAAAACAGCACAAAGAAACAAGTGCTTTCAATAAGTATTATTCCACCCTTTAATAAACTGGCATTTGTTACTTTTGTCACCTACAGAGGAATAAAACCTCTATTTGATTGTCTCTAGGAAAGGCTTTGAAAGAAAATATTTTTCTTGTACCGTTCTAACATCCTGCTAATTTAGCAACCAGAAGGAGTTTTATGATCTGAAAAGATGCAAGCATATTTACTAGGGAGACTTCAGGAACACAAATTTACAGTTTGTAGTCACTTAAGCTTGGAATGAACAAAGTGTACTCTAACATACAAAACTTTTTAAATGTTCACTGAACACAGCTCCTTTAAATTTTCTGTAAGATTGCTGCTCCAATAAAATATTCAAACAAATAGAATAAGTCAGGTTTACTGAGTGCTATTTCAAATTGAAAGCAAAGAGGGGAGATTTTTTTCTTATTATGAAGTTAAAGACAGGTACACAAAATAGCTTTTCAAGGTCAAAAAGAAAATGAATTGCTGAACTGGGCACTGAGTCCAGATTTCCCGCTATGCAGTCTTGTATATCATCTGATAAATCACAGTAAACCTTTTTCTAAAGCTGAAATCATTAGTTTGGAATTATTAGTGCTGTACCTCTTACCAGTGAAATCTACTTCACTTTTGGGTCAGGATGTATGTGGTGGGTTTACCCTGGCTGGTGCCCACCAAGCCCCTCAATCAGTCCCCCAACCTCCGTCAGCACAGCATGCAGGGAGAGAATAAGATGAAAAGAAAAGAGACGTGGGTTATGATAGATAAAGATGTTATTCTCTACTTCCCATCTGCAGGCAATGTCGGGCCTAGTCCAGGAAGCCCTTTGTCAATAAGATAAGCTGGGTTTGAGTGAAGGAAATCTCATGTGAGCAGCTCAGTCATTCAGGTAGGGCTGGCTTTAGGCATAAATATAGAATGCAGTTGCTTAGGCCAGAAATTCATAGGGGCAGCAGAGGAGCTTCCTCAAGACCACCCTCCCCAGAGAGCTCCCTTAGTACCAGTAGTCTCTGGACTCACTGCTTATGTCCTTGGCCACAGTATGCATCTGCCTTTATTCCTGCTACCATGCTACGGAAGGGAAAGGCTCGTGCAAGTAGCGGCATTCTCTCCAGTTGTGAAAAGATGGAAGATGGCATAGAGGTTCATCTTTCCCCTCGTCTTCCTTTCTGCTCCTTGGTTTGGGCAAAGGGAGTTGCATCCATACAGTGCTGGCCTTTTTTTTTTTTTTCCAAAGTCTTTTAGAAATTTCAAACACAGTTAATTTTTATTCCCTGTTGGAACGATTTTCTGCTGGAAAATCCTGTGTCATCTAAACAAAGAATATTGCCAACATATTGACAGAAAATTACTGAAACTTTAAAAGGTCAGAATTTTTGGATGTATTAATTAATATGTGGTGTTTGACCTTGGCTCAATGCCAGGTGCTCACTGAGTTGCTCTGTCACTCCCCCACCCCTCAGCTGGACCAGGGGGATGAAAATAAGATGAAACTCATGGGCTAAGACAAAAGAAGTTTAATGAAGAAGCAAAGCAAGGCTGCACATGGAAGCAAAAGAAAACAAAGATTTAGTCTCTGCTTCCCATCAGTAGGTGATGTCTGGCCCTTTTTGGGAAGCAGGGCTCCAAACATGCAGTCGTTACTCCGGAGGACAAGCTGATGCCCCCCTCTCCACCTTCTTTTCCTAGCTTTTATAGTTCAGCTGATGTCACATGATATGGAATATCCCTTTGGTCAGTGTGGGTCAGCTGTCCCAGTTGTGTTCCCTCCCAAGATCTTGTCCACCCCATCCCACTGCAGGGGGAATGTTGAAAACCAGCCTTGGTGCTGTGTGAGCCCTGCCCAGCAGCAGCCACAACACAGGTGTGTTAGCAGCACCTTTCCAGCTCTCAATGAAAAGCACAGCACTGGGAGGGCTGCTATGGGGAAAATTAACTCCAGCTCAATCAGACCCAGTACGTAACATTAGTGGAAACAATAAAGTACAGATGAAATTTTTAAATCTTAACAAAAACATTGTTTTAAGCCTAAAAATAACAGATTCTTTGAAAAATCCTAATATTTCAATGATTTCCAGATTAGGAATGAAATTTTTTGACCTCATACCTGCTAGTATCGCACTTGTAGCAAATACCATTATTTTGAAACCACCTGCACCATATATGGCTAGTTGTATTAGTTTCCTCATAACTTCTGTAAAGTCTTATATTCACAATTTAGACAAGAAACTGAGCTAGAATCAGTTTACACGGGCTTTCCCCAGATTACTGAATTGTATAAAAAGTGTGCTAACAAGTCATCTCGAGCTGAATGCAACTGTATCTTGCCTGAGGAAATGTCTTCACCTCCAGCTTTCTCAGACTGTACAGAGAAGGTAAAAATAAAGTATCAAAATTATTGTCTCTAAGCTGAATTCTGGTACTTGGCCAGACACCCAAGCAGTGTTAGAGTAAGAATGGCTCAAGGAACATTGTCCTTGACCTGGACTATAAAGGCGACAGACATTCCAAACTACCAACAAGACTTTGAAAGGCATAATGAATGACTGAAATAACCAGAGCAGTTTTTCCTTTCAGTGTAGCCATATAACAATACACAAGTTAAGTTTCATGTTCTAACCATGCTTCCAATCCATTTCCAACTTAAGCATTTCAGGTCCATTAGAAATCTGTCATTTCCTTATTTTGTCACAGTTATGGAAGTCAACCAAAGGACAGGCTGAGAAATCAGAGGTAAAGAACATTCAAAATTTGAAATTATAGAATGATTTTGACCCCAATGAGTTCATGGTAAAACCCAGTAATTTCAGTTAAACTAGGAATCACGATCTTTAAAGACAATTGCATAATAACAGAAGCCAGAAATGTTTCTATTACTCTAAGAAGAGCATTCATTTTCTCCCATACTGGTAACTTTTCTCATGTCTATGCCTCCACCATATTTTGTGGGTACAGTGGCTTCTCTATACAGTTACTTTGCAATATTATCAGGAATCCTTTTCCCCTTGCCACTCCTCATGCCAACAAAGAGGCTAAACTGAACTAAGTGACAAGGCAGGAATCCCCCAAAAATCACATCCTGGGAAAACTGAGAATAGCATTTACAAATATGAAGAAGAAGAGGCACTAGACATGGGATAAACCACAGGCTGATACATGCTGATTGGTAGGGGAAAGCTTTAAAGGCTGTATAAGACAGGAAGGATAGTGAAAAACACTGAGAATGTATTTGGCTTGAGGAGGGAACCAAGTTGTGTAGGACCTTGCAAGTATAGAGATTAGTCCTATAGCAGGGGGTGTGGTAAAGTAGAGATTTCAAACTGTGGCAGAATGGCAGGGGAGAATCTAAGCACAAATCATTTGGGTGTGCTGAAAGGAATCGAGAGAAATGCAGGAAAGATAGGAAGAGGGAAGGTGCATGAGTGAGGGAGAGAGATGAGCGTGATTGGATTCATGGTTTTCTAGGTGAGAAGGGAAAGGATTTAGTGCAGGTCCATGTGATATATAAAAGGTAACAGGAAAGCATAAATCATAATAATCCAAATGATTTGGGATTATAAGAAGTGAGAAGCACAGAGGAAAGCAGGAAGGGATCAAGGCTCCAGCTTTACTGACTGGAATTAGTCTTGTTTTCCTTTATCTCTAGTTGCCCTAGAATTCTCCCATGCCTGCAAAGCACTGTAAGATCTTTAGATGACTGCTGCTCTGGGGTGGCGATGTCTCCAGTTTCAGGAGACTTCAAGGAATACTTATTGGCAGCTGGCAATTGCGTTGTCCCCCTATATATGCATTAAAATGAAAGGCTATGGTACCATGTATTTTAAATACTAGAGAATGCCTTGAAATCAGTGAGCCTCAAAACACCTAAGGAGGCTAATAAAAATCAGAAAACCCCAGCAGTCTAATAGGCAACAAAAGGAACCGAGGAAAATCAGGCCCACTGATTTTTTGTGCACTGCTGGAAGAATGTGAAGAACGCATCTGACACCTCCTGATGCTTTTTAAGTACTATGTTCACCAAAGGAGGTGGGGGTTAGATTGTTTATCTAGTTTACCCTCTGGTACTGGAGTCCCTAGAGCATAACCCCATACAGCTTTTATAGCATCCTGAGCCAGTTCTGACCCGAAGATACAAGTCCATGGCTACTGAAATGTCTCAGTCAGTAAGAACAGAACGTACAGCTGCCTAAAAGGAATTTGGGCTTGTTTTGTAATGGGTCTGAAGACCATCCATGACGATTGTGCTCAGTCAGATCAAGCTGCAGTGTACAAATGATGACCTAGGTATGCTTTTTTAATTCTCTTTCTTGTGAAGCTTCTCTTTGTATGTTTGGACAGGCTCTCTCAGTGAGCAGCTTGCTCTACTGATCCTTGAGCATTGTATTAGAGACAGGATTCCAAACAATCCCAAACACCTCTGTCAGTGGTGAATGCAATCTGCCACCAGTGCTTAGTGCCTCACGGGAATCAGACAGGGAAAAAGTTAGAAACACACACACAAAAAAGGCAACTAGCTAATTCTTTTTCCCTACTGAAAATTGTATTAGGCGCATTTAGTATATCTAGGGAAAAGTGAAAATTGCAAATATTTTTGAAGGCTTTTAATTTTATTTTTACAGGTATTGATGAAGCACCATTTTTGTTAAAAATAAAAGGACTATTCAGGAAAAATATTCCAGACTACAGTATATAATCCGGAGTCCAAAGCAGGACAAAATTTCTGTTCAGCTCCCATATTGTTTGCATCTGAGAGAAAAAGACCATATTCTTCTACCTCTGTGCTGAGCATGAATTACGTTTTTATTAGAAATAATACATTCAATGCATTAAAACTTTGTTACAGAGTTTTAGTAATAACTGAGTAAGTGGTACTTTAAATGTTTTCTGTTTCAGATTTACGTTGATGACGCTGTGAACTTTTCTGAAAAACATTTTATTTGGATTTAGCAATTGTCTTATTAGGGGGCCTTATCTTTGCAGCATCTCTGAGACAAAATTACGATTGAATCATAAAGAACAAAGAAATATAAATTCAGGGGGAGGATCACCATTCCAAACTTCAAATACTGCAACTGCTACTTCTGTCTAGGTGGAAGATCAGTGTTTTCGAATTATGTAAAGGAAGTTACCCAGATGATTAACTGTTTACCTCCCTGCGTGTTTTTTGAACCTCTTACAGATGTTCTATGTTAAAAATAGCTCCTCATTTGACAATATATTGCTAAGCTTCTGGGTTTTTTTTTGTTTTTACATATATAAATTCTCCATTAGAATTTGACTTAACATTCCCAAATTGTTTCTGAAATCTCCAGAAAGTATATATTTACAAGATTTTTATGTAGATTTCAGAAAATGTAAAGAAGTCTCTTCTTGCTGTACTGTTCTAGCATTAAACACAAATAAACAGAATTGAGATATATTCTTAGAGATTATAGATTCCTTTATGATTATTTTCTCAGCTTCTGTCACCAGTGGAAGCTGTAAACCTCATAAATCAATCCTGCACGTTAATTACTTCAGGCAATCATCAGTGAATATTTAATAATTATTAGGTAATATGTAGGGACCAGCTGCAGCGATGATTAATGAAATGGTGTGCACTTACTCTACCTTTAGTAGCAACGCCAAAATGTGCTCTTAGTTGTATTTACGTAGGACTATTTATTAGTCCTGTTTTAGTCCTATTGGCATGCACCAGCCAGCCTCGGGGCCCCGCGACACGTGTAACTGCCTTCACACTACACTTCAACGCAGTGGGGCGTGAAAGCTGCCATGCCCCGTTTGCACCCCCCTGCTACGGGCCTTCCTAGCATGCACACCATTCCCAACCTTCTTCCTCCTGCACATCCGCTGACAATCCCCACATGCTGCTGCTGCCTTTGCCCACTAGTCACAGAAAGCTCTGACTTAAGAGCTCTGCAAGAAAGTCTGGTACTAGGTTAGTACATTGGACTAGTACCTTTGACTTCAGTATCCATGTCATCTTGTGCCTGAGCGTTCCATCGCTTTCTCCACTGAGACATGAAAAAAGACCTTTTTTCCTTGTTTTGACCGTCTCATCCACTCGCTGGACTTTTTGCTCCTCAGTCCTTGTATTGGAGAAGACATTAAATGAGGGGAATTTTCACTGTTGGATGAATAAATGACCCAGACATGTTCTCCACACCCAATAGCTTCAGCAGTGCTTTGAAATTCTTCAGTCTTTGATGATGACCCCTACATATTTAGATGAAGTGTACAGCATCTCCAGAGAGGCGTACAGTAATTCAAAACAAATACAGCCTTTGCATGGGTATGCAGTTGCACAGAATTCTTAAAAGGAAGCTCTGCTTGGAAGACTGGGGTATTTTCATCAGTGTGAAAATTAAGGTGACAATACGGGTAAAAGAAAAGACAGGACATTTTTGTTGAGGGGATTCGTATGTGTATTACATAGCAAGAAGAGTCACAGAATATTAACTGCTGACCTATACAGGTTCAGGCTTGTGGTTCAAGTACAAGAACAGGGCTACTGCTTCTGGGGGATCTGTGGCAGGATGTGAAAACTGAGCAGCGGCATCTGAGACATGATTCACAGGCTATGCTGCAAAGCACTGCATGCTGCAGGAATCCAGGAAGTTGATGTGCAACAAACAGATCCACAAAAAAAAATGAAGTTCTTCAGAGTGGTCCTTTCTGGCCTATTTCAGTTTCTTAAAATCTGTTAATAGCAAGGACACCCAAATTATAGAACATGACATTAAAGCTTTTAGTCCAGATGTTACATTCTTCCACACCTTGCTATACAATATAACCAAAATGTATTAGATATTTTAGACACAGCATGATATAAGAAGTTTGTGTTGGTTTGCTTGTTTACTCTGCAGCGTAGCTTTTCTTAGAGCTGCTTTGCTATTTATTCCCACAGGTGTGACCTTGTATTTGGCTCTGAGTGGTCCAATTTAGAAGGTGTAAGTCAGAGCACAGTCAGGCCATCCCTAGCTGACCAGGGTGCCCCCACCCTGTTGGTGTCCCCCACCCTGGCTGCCTGAGCTGCTCATCCAACACCCCTTGAACCAATACTGCTTACAGCTCAGAATTTTAAGTGAAAGTGATGTTGTTCGTCTTAAAAATGCAGTGATGACTGAGAGGTGCTTAGGACTTCATAGACATTTGTACAGCTGGAATAAGCCAGAAGCAGCTGTCAGTAACCTTCCCAGCTATCTCAGGCTAAGCTATTCCTTCTCCTCCAGCAGAGCTTTCACTTGGTGAACTTACCTGCTTCTGACCACCCTGTCCTCAGTGGTATGTATAATTCTTCTAGGCTCTCTGGGTCATACACAGTTTTTATTTGCAGAGGATTTACACTGGCTTTCTAAGCATTACTACAAATCCTAAATAGCATCAGCCCTACTCTAAATTTCTGCACAATCATCTAGAATCATCTTCACTGATCGATAACTCCTTTTGAGATATGCCAGTCATATCATATCTGAGCCATGTAGTGCAAGCTTTCTTTGTAGAATACAATGGTGACTTTACACAAAAATACCCAAGAGCTATCCAAGTATGTTTATATCTGCATCATTACCCTAATGAACAACTTTGTAATTTAACAGGAAATTAAACACGTTTTTTTCCATAAAGCCACATCAGCTGTTACTGGTATATTCCCACCTTGTAATTCTTTATTGCATTTATTGTCTGTGTTTGATGTCAGATAAATCAGTCTATTATTGGCTAAGTGAGAACAGATAATTTGAATACTTATAGTCAGTCTTCCTGTCTTGCAGAATTTCTGCAATACTTTAAGCTTTATTAAAAATTAATATGGTTTCATACTTCCTGAGGTCACACATGCAAATGCCTTTAGGAGTCTCAAATTTAAGTTCCTTAGGACCTGTGTACTTTAAAAAGTTTCTCTCTAAGAAAAGTTGTTGAATACCCTTCTTAATAATGACCAGGAAGGTACTTAGTCATCATCATATGATACAAATTCACCACACATTCTTTCAAGTATAGAACAAATTTACTTATTAAACAGTTCTACTTTTTTGTATCAGCATTTTAAAAAATCTAGATATACCAGGCCTATAATAGTGTTAAGATTTAGACAACTTGAGCTGTTCCTGTAACAGCCAACCATGCATATTCCTTGATGCTCTCATCTATTTTTCTCTGCTTTCTAACTTGTAATGATGGCTAGGTTTGCCTTTTTTCTATTTCTTGTATGTATTCATTTCAGACTGTTGTGTTAATTTCCCCACTATATTATAAACATATTTTTCTGAATCTCCCTTTTTCTTGATCATAGTAGCCTGACTTCTTTATAGGCATTGTCTTCTTTATAGAATCCCCCTACTTTGATAGAATTTTTCTATGTCATTTCTCTTTTCACTCGTTCATTTTCCTTTTGGAAGCTTTTTTTGGGAACAAGTCAAAACATATACCTTGGGAAGAAGAAGGCATAGCCAGTGTCTATGTGTGTGTGTGTGTATATAGTATGGATTGTAGCCTTATTTGCCCATACTGCATATCTAAATACTCAGGTGAGCACTGACTTTCATTCTAGCAATTATCTTTACTGTAATAGACTGAAGTTGTTAGTCTCCCTAATATGATATTTTTTTTTTTTGGTCAGAAAATAATTAGCTAGGATTTTTAGCAACTCTAATAATGCTTCAGTGCATAGCTCCAAGTTATATCTCTGATCTGAAGTTCCTCATAATAACAATGTGTAATTTTCTTTCCCAAAATTATGAGAAGATATTGAAAGAAAAAGTTGCCTTGTTCTGTAGTCCTGAGGGCTGTGCAAGAGGCCGTCACTGATAAACCCAGTTTAGGCTTATTCCTATTACACTGATCCATATGCAGTTACTTTCCTATGAACAGGAGAAGTTTCAAACTGTACTCAGTACTCCATTTCCTCATTTATTACTCAATTCCCAGTGAGCCAAAACCTCTGCCAGGGCAAGGTCCTTTATTATGTACAGGAACTAAGGGAGCCTAACTTCTAAACTCACTTAAGAATGGCGTTTCATGATCCCTGAAGGTATTTCATTCTGGACACAGTCCATCAAACCTCTGGAAATAGAGAGAATTAGTATCACAGAATGGTAGGCATTGGAAGGGACCTCTGGAGATCATCTAGTCCAACCCCCTGCCAAAGCAGGTTCACTTAGAGCAGCTTGCACAGCATCGTGTCCAGGTGGGTTTTGAATCTCTCCAGAGAAGGACTCCCAACCTCTCTGGGCAGCCTGTTTCAGTGCTCTGTCACCCTCAAATGAAGAAGATTTCCTCATGTTCAAATGAAACTTCCCATGTCACATCTGTGCTTGTTTTCCCTTGTCCTGTTGCTGAGCACAACTGAAGAGTATGGCCCCATCCTTTTGACCTCCACCCTTTAGATATTGATAAGCATTGATAAGATTCCCTCTCAGTCTTCTCCAGGCTAAACACCCCCAGGTATCCCAAGCTTTTCCTTCTAAGAGAGATGCTCCAGTCCCCTAATCATCTTTGTAGCTCTCTGTTGGACCCTCTCCGGTAGTTCCTTGTCTCTCCTGCACTGAGAAGTCCAGAACTGGACACAGTACTCCAGATGTAGGCTCAGTAGGACAGAGTAGAAAGCAAGGAGAACCTCCCTCAACCTGATGGTCACATTCTTCTTAATGCACATCACAATACCTTCTTGGCCACAAGGGCACGTTGCTGGTTGATGGTTAATATGGCTCATGGTTAACAAGGAATTGAGGTGTGACCTGACACACATTTGCCTTCTATCTCATGACGTCAAGAAAAATAAACTGAGAGGGGTTTTTTTTTTTTCACATCTGTTTTCCAGCATGGGAAGTTGCCCTCAATGCTCACCCTTTCTTCTGGAATCACTGGGGTGGAAACATTTGAAAAATAATAAAACTCTTTGCCAAATATAATGAGAATTGGGATAAAACACAACAAGCGGGCACCACTGTTGGGCTGAGCATTGTTCCGACTGATATCAAAATAATACAAGGCCAATTAAAAGAAGCTGAACCAAAGATTTTCATAAAACAAAGTATGCAAAGTGAAAACTGATTGAACAAAAAAAACCCTGAAAGAATCAAAACTACAGTGAACAGTGGTCTATACTTAATCTGATGGCCACAAGAGGGTACAATTTGTAAATTGTAAATAACAGTCCCACAGAGGTTTCATCTTATCTGAAGTCACAAAAATCCATCTCCAGAACTGCCTACGAGAAATTCTGGCACAGCACCTCCCCTGAGGGCTTGCACAGGTCGACAAGCAAAGATGACGAGCACCTTTCCATGGTCGTGCTGCCTGATGTTTTCTCTTCATCAGGGGCCATAATCTGCAGTTCTCAGACATCTGAATCTTTCCAAACACTTTGTTGCATTAGCCGTGAACACTGTTCTAAGAACAACTGAGAACAACAAACCTTCACCTACATGACGGGCACCCAAACAATACTCTTGAAGGCATTTGTGTTCCATTAAAGGTAAAACGGCTTCATCTGCACACATCAGGGCAGAGGGCATCAATTCTGGAGCTGGACACTGTCTTTCTCACGGGACAAGTAAAACAGAAGATGGAGAAAGGAAAACGGTGCTTGACTGGAGGCTTCCCCATGACATGTAATTAATTCTAGGGTGAAAGTTCAAAATCTGTGGTTTTGGCTCAAACCAGCCCCGGTATAACTTGCTCTGATAAATTGTAATACTTGTTTGAAAGCATAAAATAGAAACAACTAGATCTGACTGTATAAATTGCAGTGAGCTCCCGTGTAGGTAGCCTACCTGGCACATACTCTGGCAAGGACCCTCTCACGCAGTGCTGTGCCTGTGGGGTCCCGAAGGCACTAGTGATTTTGCATGCTTTAGGGAAATCTGTCAAACATATGTTCAGCTGTTGGCAGCAGTGGCAAAAGGAGGGACTCGACAGCTTCTGTGTGTTATTGCGATTGTTAGATCCCGTCTCTGTCTGCGGAGATCCAACAGCCGCTCAGCCAGAAGCTGTTTAACTTTTGGATCGCTCAGCAATGTGCGACAGGAAAAAAGAAGGAAAAAAAACGCCCAAACAACTCTTTTGCGAGAGGATGTGTCCGGTTGTGCTCACAAGGCAGACACCCCGAAGCGCGGTCCCAAGGAGGTGAGGGCGGGAGCAACTCCCCCAGGTCCCCTCGGCGCCGGGCCGCGGGGCCCCGCCGCGGTACCTGTCACCTCCCGCCCGGCGGCACCCGGGTGCCGGTCCGGCCAGGGCCGAGCGCGTGTCCCGCCCGCGCAGCTGCAGATCCGACCCCGATCCCGATCCCGATCCCGATCCCAATCCCGGCAGGGCGCTTCGTGGGGCGCGGTGCGGCTGCTGGCGCTGCAGCGGCGGGGGAAGAACCCGGCGGCGCGTGCGGCCCGGCAGCTCGTGCTCGCCCGCGGGCAAGCGGCGCGCCCCCTGCCCGTGGCCGGCTCGGGGCGGCTGGCCCTTTAAATGCTGGCGGGCGGCCCGTGCCGCCGCTGGCTGGGAGACCCCGCGCCTCCAGTGAGAGGTGAAACCAAGATGGCGGCCGCGCAGTGACTGAGGCGGAGACGGAGCCGGTGGGAGCTGGGGTAGACGGGCCGTGCTGCGCCGCATCGCATCGGACCGTTGCCGCTCGCCCTCTCCGCAGGGCAGCGCGCGTTTCTGCCGGCCGGGCCGCTGAGTGCCTGGAGCGCAGTCACGTCGCAGGGCGCGCTGAGGAGTCTGGACTGAGCCGCCGCAGCACCGGGAGGAGGAGGAGGAGGAGGAAGAATATGGCGGCGGAGTCGGGCTGGGAGTGAAGCCGCCGCCTGCGACGGGAGCCCATGGGGGAGATGGGGCGCTGAGCCCGCCCGCCCGCTCGCTTCATCCTGCCCTGGGCCAGGCAGTGCGCTCAGGCCCCGGCCAGCCCCGACGGGAGGGAGGGCGGCTCCTCGGAGTCCCGCGCTGACGGACGGCGAGCGAGGGGCTTCGGGCCTGGGCAGCTGCTGCACAATAGAGCCGAGCTCCCGGCCGGGGCGAGGGGCCCCTCTCCCGCCTGTCTCCCCTCGCCCGCTTCATCTGCGGCCTCGCCGGCCTCCCGCCTGCTTTCCTCGCCGGCCTCCCGCCTGCTTTCCTCGCCAGGGCCCTGGCCTCCAGGGTCGCCTGCTCCAGTCACCCTGGGCCGGCTGCCCCTTTGCCGCCCGTGCCATCTGCTGTTCACCGCCGCTTCCACTGTCGTGGATTCGCTTCTCCTCCAGGATCCCTTCTTCGCCGTCTCTGCTGCCTGCCCTTCACCCTGCAAAGAGCCTCTCTCCTCCTTGCGGCTCTCGCCTGCGTAGACTTACTCGCCTTTTGTGCAGCGCCTGACTGGCTGGAGCAGCTCACCTTTCACATCTTCACCTCTTTCCTTGCTCCCTCTATTCCCCTGTGCCCCTCATTCCTATTATCGTCGATTATGAGGATCCCCCTGGATTACTGAAGTGAAGTAAGAAGAGCTTGCTTGGCGTGCCCTTGTGGGGCTGCTACCTTCTTTCCCGCTCCCCTCCTTTGAGGGGGGCCTAGCCCCTCGCCAGCCTCCTGCTCCTCCAGCAATTGTAAGCCAGAGTGGTGGCTGTGGTGTGGCGGGCGGCAGGATGACTGACACCCGGCGGAGGGTGAAGGTTTACACGCTAAATGAGGACCGCCAGTGGGATGATCGAGGCACAGGGCATGTGTCCTCTTGCTACGTGGAGAGGCTGAAAGGCATGTCCCTGCTAGTCAGGGCAGAGAGTGACGGTAAGTGTATGTGTCTGAAGCTACTATCTTTCCTCATACTATCCAGAAAACAAACCGGGCTTAGCTTTTTGTCTGTTGCCTTAATGTTTTGCTGCGTAACTCGAATCTGATACCTAGAAGCAAGTAGGCACTAACCATAGTTCATTCGTATTAGGCCAAGTGGAAAAAAAAAAATGGAAGATTGCCATCAAGTGGAAGCGTAGTAGGCAGTTGAATCATGGTGAATACACATTGTTGCCTACAAAATACGTTCAGGTCTTGTTGTAAATCTTATATGGGTTTGGATGTCTACTGATCTATCACTTAAATGACCAACGTACTCCAGTTTCAAAACTGATCTTTGTGCTATATGCTTCCTTAGATGTTTCTGGAAACGATCCCCTTGTGCAAGGTGTTGTTCAAAACTTGAGTAATGTTTTCTTAGTAATTTTTAAAAAGTCATTGGATGGCTAACACCCTTTGTTTTTTTTCTGTATCCCTCCTCTCTACCCTCCCCCCCCCTCCCCCCTTCCTTTGGTTGCAAGAATTATGCAAGACATTCCAAAAGCTATCAACAGTTTTCAAAGTACAGTTGTTATAGTAGTAAAGACAATACAATGGACAGAGCAGCATTTTCAGAGATGCTTTTTTTTAATCTATATCTTCCTGCAAATAAATGTAAAACAATGTATTATCAACTTCCTTCATATTTTCTGACAACATACAACAATAGTTTGGGGTGAATAGTACTACCTGTCCCTGTAGCTACTTGGCTAGGCTCGATTATTGATTAAATGAGTTAATGACCACTATAAACAGAGTAGATTTTAAAATGTATACTTTGCAATGTCTGGCATGTACCATTTTGCTACTAAAGTAAGTCAGGGCATGGCTTATTACTTAATTAGATATATAGATATATATTAGATATAGCTGCTGTATCTAGTGACTTGTAGATCTAGTTGTAGCTTATGACTGTCAACAGACCTTGTAATTTTCTTTATTTGGCTTTTTCATAGTAGTTACTAGTATGAAAAACAATTTGAGAAACGTTAATTGTTACTGTTTGAGAAAGTTCTGACAAACTGTACAACAATGTCTACAGCAAGGATCATAAACTGATATGGAGAAATCAAACTTTCATCTGAGAAGGATTTTGATAATTGAGCTTCTGATTAGTGTGAATCTCAGGGTTTTGTAGTTTTTTGACTCTCTTGCTTTAAAAAGTTAAACTGATACTTGATTTATTTTACACTGAAGAAGATTCATTTACAGTTTGACCAACTTCATAGTGTAAGAGAAAACATTCAAAATGGAAATAGACAGCTTAATTTCAACATAAGGGAGGTAAAAAGGTTATCAGTAAGCTTCCAGGCTAATTTTTACGATATGTTTTGTTGTAGATACAGTCCTTGCTGTCTACATGTCTGATGTGCTCATACTTAAAAACTGTTATGTCTTCTATACACTAAACAATTTCCTGATTTTTTTGATTCTTTTAATTTTAATCTCTTTAGAAAAGAAAGTGAAAGAATTGCAGTTCATAATCTGCTTGTGAAGAAACAGCCCATTCAAATTACAGTCCCTTTATTGACTTGCAGTGGGTTATGTATGCTTAAGACTTATTAGAATAGGAATGGAACTGTTGTTGCCAGCTTACTGTAAATGAACTTATTTAGGAAGGAAAATACAAATTGATATAAAGGATCCCAAACCAAGGATGAAGTCATTACTTTGTGTTCCATAGCTGATATTCTTTAACCAAAGCAGAACTGGCTCAAGCTTATTAATTGCATCTAATACTCAGAAGTGTATTTAATAGGATACACAGAGTAGACCTCTCCCAAATAGCATACATGTACTTCAAGAGTATTGAATAATACACAGAGCTTAAGTTCTTAATTTAGTAGGTAGTATCAGTCCTGGGTAAATGTGCACTCTATTAATAGGCTGTTTATTCTAACTTGCTTGTGTAAACACCTCAAAATTTGATTTGTTTACTGCCAGTGTCAGTTGTTTGTGTGCTAATTTTGAAGGCAAATGCAGTTATTTTTACATGTGAGCAAATGGTTTGGAAAAAGGTAATGTCAGACTTAGGTACTATGCAATTGGTGTTCTCTCATATGCTTTTTTAATTAAAGTAGTTGACAGATTTTTTTTTAACTAGTTACCAAAAACATACAAGTACTTGGAACCTGACCTGTACACCATTTGCCTCCATGTTTCCACTGAGTTCCTGTGTTGTCTGTCTTTGTCAGCGCCTCTTCTTTCCACAATGAAACTTCTTCCTTCCTCCTTTTCTAAACCAGCTTTTCCTAGTGTTTGAGCTGAGATTCATCCTGTGCACAGTGGCAGGTTCTTACTGACATACTCCAGGAAGCTGACTGAAAACCTCGGGATCTGCCTGAAGCTGCGGGCTCCATTTCCTGAGTGGGGAAGGCTGCGGGGGATGTTTGCAGTAGTTCCCGCTTTGTATGGGAAATTCCCACTTCTGTTAAAGGGACAGTTTGGCTGTGTACAGAGCAACAGTAGAATTACTCGAGGTTCATTTGGCTGACCATGTGGGCTAGCACACAGTTCAGTCTTTTGATTGTGCAGCTCTGACTCGGTGTAGCTCCACAGTTGCTTTACAAGTGGTTCAGATTTTATGACAGGGTCAGGATGTTCAGATAAGAGAGCTACAATCAGTATGCCAAGTCCAAGGTAAGCTGTCATCTGGAATTGAAGCAATAAGAACTGAATAAGAGTGATACTGTAAACTGCTTTCAGGTCAGATATATTATGATTTGAATCTGGAAATTGTTTGTTTGGTTGGGTTTTTTGTAGTGGGTTTTTTTTTTACACTTAACTGTTAATGTTTTTACTTAAAAACCTGAAAAGTTTCTCAGTGTGATTCCTAGTTGCAGTGTATTTTACTTGAATTGCAATAACTCTTACAAATTATCACGTTCCATGTGTTTCTGTGTATAATCAGAAGCCTTTGGTTTCTTTCTTGTTTCTTACATGGTATTTAAGGCTGCTGCTCCCTGCCTCATGCTTAAAATGTCTGTGTGCTTCTAGATTTTCACTGCATGGTTTCTGGTTGCTTTTTGTGTTCTGAGCCCAGATGACTGAAGTGACCTCTAAAATGAGCTTTTCAACTAACTTGAGTTAATTTGAAGGCTTAAACTTTAAAGCTTACTAGTCCTGTAACTAAACTTTTTCACAAGCCAAAGTGAACTCCACTATTGAAAGCCGTACCTGCCAGCTTTCTTTTAGGAACTAGCTAATCACTTTTATTGAGAAGTTGTAGTTTGCCTCTTCTGAGTTCTATACATTAATGACTTTTGCCACAGGGTAGGCATCTGCATCCTTGCTGTTTCTTTAGACTGGGTATTGGTAAACCAGTAATACTGTCAGAAGGCTTAGCTAAAATTTGCTGTAATTTGCTCAAACTCAAGAGATTAGTTTTATTTATTTTTCGGAAAGAAACACAGAAAATCTGTGGTCATATACTTACTGTAGGTTAAAATGAAAAACATATGGGTGGGTTATTTTGTTTGTTTTTTCTTTTATCCTGATTCTTCCCAGTCCTTATTGTTTGGGTTTGACCCCTCAGAAATCTGTTAGACTGAGGAATACACTCTTGCGAATGCCAGGCGTGTTCTTGGGCCTTGGTTTGAGCTGCTTCCTAAATTTCTGTGGATAGGTTCCTGTAATTTAGTAGTAGAACTTATTGCAGAACTTAAAACATCTGTATGAATCTTGCAAAAAACAGCACTTTAATTTAAGTTTTCATTGGAACATAAACATGTTTATTATACTGGTGAGGAGCAGTGAGTGACACTGCACCTCTTCTTCTTTGGGGAAAGGATCTATGTGAGAGATTGATGGGAGAGGGGCAGGGTTCCATATCAGCAGGTCTCCTCCCTATGCACAAGTCTGCAGATTTGTTTTTTAAGATTACTGGGTTGGGATATTGGATGTTCTCTAGATATCTTTGAAAACAGCATTGTATATCTGTATATAATCTCTAATGGTGCTATTATACTAACAAAAAAACCCAGCTGTGCTATATTGCATTACAATGGCAAATAACACAATTCTGCAAATCAATTTTTTCAGATTGGTTTCAGATGTTACTTTCTGGCACTAGTGTTTTGCAGCTACCTTTACAAATTCATTCAAGGCTATAATTTAGAAAATAACTAGATCTGCTTAATTTTGGGAGGTTAAAACCTTAGCTTGTATGAAGGTGAGTTTTCAGGTTTTTACCTAAGTTATAATAGAATCATTCCATCAATGAAGATAACATTTATTGGTGGGTTTTTATAAAATAAACTGGAGAATCATAGCATGTTCTAGGATAGCCCAAGAGAAGAATATATATAAAGTGTAATTGCTTCTGACAAATGCAAGAACTATATTAGGAATCAGTACTGATACTGACTTGGAATGAAGAACTTTTTTTTGCTGTATGTTAAACTTTGGTAACATTTTTCTAAAGAATGTATTTGTGTTACAGAAAACTGTTACTGTTGCCTGGTTCCCAGAAGCACGTAGCAGAGACATAAAACTGCCTCATACCAGGAAGTGGCCTGATCCTGTAAAACTTAACGCATGAAAATAAACTCACTGAAGTAACTAGTAGAATAGTCACTGATTTTGAGTCATTGAACACTTTTTGGGAAACAAATTGCATAAATGAATCATCAAATTCTCTAGAAGGAGAGACTTAGGGTGGTTATAGGTTATTGAGCAGTTTACACTTCGGTACATTTCTACATCCAAGTTGTTATTTTTCTAGTTATTGTCTGGAGTAGTGAGGAATAAGTTGAATCATGTGGTAATGAGAAGCAAGTCAAGCCTTATATGGGTTGATTTGTCTTTCCTGCAAACATCAGGTTTAGTAGAGAAGAAGAAATGTTCTTTTGTGAGTCTAGTAAAGAGGTCATTCTCTTGTCTCTCCTAGCCTGGAAGATTAAATGTTTGCATTCAGTTGTCTTCAGAATTTATTTTTTTTTTCATAGTATTTTGTCAAACATGGCATTCAAGACATGTATGATCTTCTGCTAATTTACATATTTCCATGTTTGTAGATCTGTATTCAGTAGTTAAAATATAATATTGAAATTATTGATTTTAATTCTTACAAGTTTCTAAATTACATTTGCTGCTATTAAATATTTCTAGACTAATATTAAAATCTTTCTAGAAGTTGGTCAGCCAAGTTAATAGCACAAAATATTCATGTAGTTGAAACTGAGGCTTTGAAACTGAAAGTAAGAGTGAAGTGAAATGCTGCCTGTAACTAATGATCATAACAGAAAAGGTAGTGCTGTTTATAGATGTTTGCTATGCAAACCCCAAATTCAAAGCTCAAGACTATGGCCTAAGTACCACAATGTACTGGATGCATCAGTAAAGCTCATCTTAGATGTTTTCCTTCTCTCCTGCTCTATAGTTTGTGAATTCTGTATGTTTTTTCTTTAGTTATGCCATCACACTTAAGCTGCTTTGTTAACAGAGTTGCTGCATTAGAAAGCTGGAATAACCCTTAAAAAATGAAAGGGTAGCATATATGGGGGGGGGGGGGGGGGGGGGGGGGTTTTTTGTTTTTTTTCCCTTGAGGCGTTGTTATTGAAGTT
>WTSP01000885.1:0-50375 GCA_025331215.1 Actenoides lindsayi | reverse complement strand
GGAACTGTGGAGCGGGGAGGTGGGAGGATGGGGTGGGTGGGTGGGGGGGGGGGGGGGGGGGGTGGGGGGGGGAGATTTTTTGTCTTATTTCCCTTGAGGACTATTTAGTTCAGTTTTGTTGTTGGATTGTGTTTTAATTTATGAACAGCTCTTGCTGCAAGAGCAGTTGAGGCAGGGTGATAGCTTCTCAAACCTTCTTTGTTAGTGAAGGCTGTTTCTTGTAGAACAACAGACTTAGAAAGAAGTAGCCATCACAGGTAAATTACTTTGTTAATTAAAAAAAAAATTATTGTATCTGATTATCACATACATAGTAAGCTAGTTAATATAAAAATCCTTGGTAAAGCTTCTAAATTCATGAAGTAGTAATCTTTCTTACACCACCTGGAGTACTGTGTCTGGCTCTGGAGTCCTGGGTACAAGAAAGATATGAACCTGTTGGAGTGGGTTCAGTGGAGGGCCACAAAAATGATCAATGGGCTGGAACACCTCTCCTGTGAGGACAGGCTGAGAGAGTTGGGGTGGTTCTACCTGGAGAAGAGAAGGTTCCAAGGACATCTTTATAGTTAGCTTTCAATACTTAAAGGGGACCTATAAGAAAGATGGGTACAAACATTTTAATAGGGCCAGTAGTGATAGGAGTAGAGGTTTAAACCAAAAGAGCATAGATTTAGACTAGATATAAGGAAGGACTTTTTTTTTTTTTTTTTTACAATGAGGGTGGTGAAACACTGGAAGAGGTTGCCCAGAGAGGTGGTAGAAGCCCCATCCCTGGAAACATTCAAAGTCAGTTTGGAGAGGGCTCTGAGCAACCTATCTAGTTGAAGATGTCCCTGATCACCGCAGGAGGATTGGACTAGATGATCTTTGGAACTCACTTCCAACCCAAATGATTTTGTGGTTCTGTAGTCTTCTGTTAGTCATTAGCAATTCTTCAGGAAAGGAGTGCGGGGTTTTTGGTTGGTGGTTTTGTTTGTGGGATTTTTGTTTGTTTATTGTAAATGACATTAAGGAGGCTGATATTTAGTAAACAAATATTGGTTTAGGTGGTTTTTTTCCTGTGAATTTTATAATTGGTATACTCTTCAGATAGTGATAACTGGGTAGTTGTTGATTCTGTTTTGAGATTTGGAAGTAAAATTTTCAGTTCCAAGTATGTTTTTCAAATCCAAGTAATTTGTTTTCTTGACCTGTCTTCAAGTTCTCAGGCTTCTATATTTGAGGTGGTTTTGTGAGGGTATTTGGAAAATATTTTAGTAATATAAATATGACTGCTTTTGATCTATATCTTTGAAACTAAGAAGTTGAGATTTTTCTTAAAGAAAGTTTGGACTTTTCCTAAAGGATAAATGTAAGCAGGTAATTTAATTGATAAGTTCTTCTTTCAAGTGGTACTTACAGCCTTATGTTTTAATTACAAGACTGACCATCAAGGTTAATTTATCAGTACTTCATGTATGTTGAGTGAACATAAATGAATTTAAGATACGGCTGTAAAGATTTGTGCAGCTGAACAGCAAGGTGGATGAAGGAAGTGATAGGACCAAAAATAAAAGCATTTTTGAGGGTTGTTTTCACCCAAATCAGCCTTCTGAACTATTTAGTATTAATGCATGTCACATTTAACACTTTTGCAAAAGGAAGGGAAAGAAAACACACATGTGAGAATAGACTTACTGTTCTGTCTTAAATCAATATAAGCTGCTATGAAATCATCGTTCCCGAGTTTGTTGGAAGTTTTTTAGCATTGACAGTCATGATGGTTGCCACTCTTAAGTGTTAGTTTCTAGATATGCTTTCTGGCAAACTAATGTTTTAGCTAAACTTTAAGAACAAATACCACATGGGAGGGACTTCTTACAAGGGCTTGTAGTGATAGGACGAGGGGTAGTGTCTTTAAACTGGAAGAGGATAGATTCACATTAGAAATTAGGAATAAGCTCTTCACTCTGAGGGTGGTGAGACACTGGAACAGGTTGCCCAGGGAGATTGTAGATGCCCCAACACTGGATGTGTTCAAGTTCAGGTTGAATGGGGCTTTGAGCAACCTGATCTAGTGGGATATGCCCCTGCCCATGGCAGGGAGCTTGGAACTAGGTGGTCATTAAGGTCCCTTCCAACCCAAACCAGTTTATGATTATCAAATTTCATCCAAAACAACTGTAGATAATCTATAGAATGCAGTTGTGATGCTTTTTGTGTGCTGGCTTTTTGCAGGCTATCTTCTCTAAAACATTTTCTGTGGAAAAGCTGTTACATTGAATAAGAGGTTAAAAAATCTGTCCTTAAAACATTCTTGAATGTTCTGTGCTATATGAACAATATCTGAGTGATAAATGAAATATAAAGCTATAGAATATGTATTTAACAGGCTTACTGTTGGAAGGGAAGGTGTTAATACCTCCTTGAGGAAAGAATGATCAGAAAATTCATGTTGAGATTGAAATGTCAGTACCTATGTAAATAAGTGGAACTTTTTTTTTCCTAGGCTCTCTTCTTTTGGAGTCCAAAATTAACCCGAACACTGCGTACCAGAAGCAACAGGTAAACACACTTTATTTCCCCCCCCCCCACATTTAAAGGCAGGTTTTTTTAACTTCAGTAATATAATTTTTTTTATTTATTTTTTTTCTGGTGTTGCAAATTATATTCTATGTTCTTGTACCAAAAATAGGAGACAAAGTAGTTATCCACATTTTTGTGCATTTCAAGGTACATGTGTGTTATTTCTCTGCATTTTTAGTGAAGTTATGTAGACAATTTGCAGTTTGTTTTACACCAAAAAATACTTTGGGAGAGAGAGTCTCAAAGCATAGTTGTGAAAACCACAAAGTAGCTGAGGTTCCCGAGGATTATAGTATCTGAAACTAGTATCACCTGGTTTATTTTCTTGTTTATATTTCAAATAGCACAACTTTCAGTGTATTTTATTTTAGAGTAGACTAGAAGGCTTTAAAGCTATTTGCATGTTTACTTCTGTTTGGCTTTTATTCAGAAGGTGGATTACTACTGCTTCAGAGCATTCTGTATACATAAAAGCAGCTTCTCACTTCTAGTTTGCACCTTGCCTCAATTATTTAATCCTTACATTGTTAGCCCCTAAAGAGCGCTGCTGAGATGGGTGAGAAATGAGCTGTAAGGCTTACACTTTGTTTGCTGTTCTTATCTCATGGATACTGAGAATTGCCCTTAGAGGTTTAGGAATGCTGAACCACATTGTGTTTTGTTGCCTGTCTGGTCATCTCAAACTTGCTGAAATCCCACTAGGTACAGTTAAGATGTTAAAAAATTGTTCAGTCTTTAATGGTTTATTGTAAGTATAGGCATACTGTACTTCTGCTTACGGACAGTCCCAATATTTGTGCAGCTGCAGCTGTTTGTAGGATTTTATGTTGAACTGAATGCGGAGAACCAGGCTGGGTTTAAAATATCCTTCCCTGGAAATTTTAACTTGCATCTGCCCCTTGATGTAATTCATCGTGCACCATATAAACAGTCTGTATTGAACAACTGGTAAGGCCCACGTGGGGTGGAGAATCAATTGCAGGGAGTAAGAAAGGACAAGACCAGCAAAAATGCTAAGCAAGCTAACTCTTAGTTGTAATCCTGACTACCTTGAGGCCATAATTCTGTGATACAGTAACTGAAGCTTTAAGATTCCTAAAGCGACACGGAGTATTTCACAGCTCTATGGCATAAAGTGCTGATCTAGTGTAAACTTGATTTGCTGGTTCAAGTCTGTTCAAAGAGCATTGAGGGATTTTAATCAGTAGGCTTTATGCCAGATCAAACATGAAGCCTACATAAAGTAGGCATAAAATTTTAAGACCAGTGCAAATCACCACACATGCCTATCAGTGCAACAGCTTTTCATATCTGTGCTCATTGCTACTCTGCGTCAGACGCAAATTGTAATCTATCACTGCACAAATCTATATTGCTGACTGTGAAAACAGAGAAATAAAAATACTAACCATGAATGGAACAGCAGTGTGCCCTTGTGGCCCAGAAGGCAAATGGTATCCTGGGGTGCATTAAAAAGAATGTGTCCAGCAGGTCCAGGGAGGTTCTGCTTCCCCTCAACTCTGCACTAGTGAGACCACGTGTGGAGTACTGTGTTCAGTTCTGGGCTCCCCAGGTCAAGAGGGACGGGGGAAATACTAGAGAGAGGCCAACAGAGAGCCGCAAAGATGATGAAGGAACTGGAACAGCTGAGAGCCCTGGGGCTGTTTAGCCTGGAGAAGAGAAGACTGAGAGGGGATCTTATTAATGTTGACAAATATCTGAAGAGTGGGTGTCAAGTAGAAGGGGCCAGTCTCTTTTCAGTGGTGCCCTGTGACAGGATGAGAGGTAATGGTAGCAAGGTGAAACACAGGAAGTTCTACCTCAACACGAGGAAAAACTTCTTCACTGTGAAAGTGACAGAGCACTGGACCAGCCTGCCTAGAGAGGTTTTGGAATCTCCTTCTCTAGAGACTTTGAAGACCCGCCTGGATCTGTTCCTGTGTGGCCTGGCCTGGGTATTCCTGCTCTGGCAGGGGGGTTGGGCTAGATGGTCTCCAGAGGTCCCTTCCAACCCCTACTATTCTATGATTCTAATCTGTCCTGGTAGAACAGCACTGTCCGTTTTCTGTGCTGAAGAAGGAAAGTGTTCTTAAAGATTTCAAACGCTGCCCAGACAAAAATTTGTATTTGCAGGTCGATTGTTAATATTCTTTGAGCAAAGCAGTATCTAATATATATTGAATGCAGGGCTTCACTCTAGGCCTTAAAAATACCAGATTTTTTTTGGTGCATATATTAATCCTGTTTTGCAGCACATCATTTTTCAGGTGAGACCTGCATATCTTTTCCCTTAGTAAAATGCAAGTTCAGAGTTTAAACCTGATTCCTGAGCTAAACTTAACAGCTGAAAGGAAGAGTTGCTTCTTTCCAGCTCTGCTTATAGAACTCTGATCTGGTTGAACTCACTAAACCACAAGAAAATCAACTTGAAACTCCAGCTCCCTTCTCAAAAACTGATAACTCTTTGTCAGCAGAAGTTTCAAGCCACCTCACACAAGATCCATTTGTGGAATTGAGATCTGTCCTTTTTGGCTGCAGAATGCCATTTAGGTCACCTAAATGGCCATTTAGGCACCATTTAGGTTACTGGTGAAATTGTAGCTTGAGGTAGAAGACTTACTTTTGAGTTTGCCTGCAGTTGTCAGTTGCACTCATAAAATTTCAAGAGAAGTCTCCTACAAACATAAATCTTCAAAGTTACTTTCCATTATTATGGGCTCACCAGCCTTTTACCTCAAAACTGTATTGCGAGAGGAAACCTCCATTCCCTTTCAAAGGCAGGTACACAGGCATACACAGAGCTGTTTTTACTGTGACATACTAAGCATGTGGCTTGTGGGCATTCCAGGTATCTAGTGGAATAAGTGGATGAGTTCTGACTTTTGTCAGCCTGCCATGAGGCTTGTGAGAAGAAACAACCTTTTATTGAAACAACTAACATAATTTGGCTTGAAGGAATGAGATGTGTGACTGCTAAGCTCTTGGGGAAGCTTGCTATGCCTGTTGCTTTGGGTTCTTTGACAAGCCTATAGATACCTTTGTGATAAACAGTGCAGTTCAGAAGAACCTCTCACCTATGCTGCACTATTGGTGCCGGTATGAAATAGACTGTTAACAATTGTTGATATCACAAATTGTGCAATCTTGGTGTATACGAATGTATCTGTTACAACTCTCACAGCCTAGATCATTATTTGTCAAAATAATAGTGTGAAGACCTGAATACAAGTTTGCCTTGCTGCCTTTGTTCTCTTGGCATGTAAAACATCAGTGGAAACCACAAAAAAACCCCACAAGCCAACAAACGACCAGGAGCCCAACCCTGGGAACCTGAGCACCAAGTAAAATTTTGTCATACTGTTTTGGGGCTTAGGATTGAAAGCTGTGACTGCCTTTTATTATCGATTAGTCAGGTCTCTGTGTGCACTTAAATGTTGATCTAATTGGTGGCAGATAACAGCTGTCTGCTTTTCCCTTTGGAGAGTAGAGGTACTTGGCAGGTCTTGAGACTTGCTTGGGGATTCATTTTTCATACATCAGGTCCTGAGATGCTGTAGTTTGCACAAGCTTGTCTCTAGTCTTCCCTGACTTACCTGCCATCTAAAGGTTTGAAATAATTCCTAAAAGCATGAAACACATAGGCAGTATTTTAACTGCCTTTTCGTTAGTCTGAAAAATTAGCCTTTCTGTCACAATGAAGAGTCATTTTCTGCTGTGCATCCAGAAAGAAAGATAGGTCTATGTATCTGATTCTGTAACATAGGATTGCTAACAGTGGAAGGTTTTGAGTGCTCTCAACTGTGTACTTCCTGGCCAACTCATCATTACTTACTCTATAGCTAAAAGAAAGAAATCCATACGAGGGGGGAAAAAAAGCAACAAAGAAAATAGCTTGAGAAACTGATGTCCTGTGGCTCAGAAAAAAGGACTAGTATTTCTTATGTTAAGATGCAACTTGTAAGCCAATTTCTTCTGAAAAAGCAAAATGTGCATCAGTACAGTCACTTAGCCTCCTGACTTGTATTCCTGTATAGGGCTATAGATTATGCTTTATTGGTGTTCTTGTTTTAAAATGTTACAATAATGGTCCCACAACTTTGATGTGGAATATACTGGGTGTAATTATGGGTAAGTAGCACACAGCTTAAAATCAAATTTTGTTTTGTAAGTGGAATTATATTATGGGTTGCTGGACCACACATGGAATGCTTAGTTTTCTTCTACTGTAGTTGATTTTTTTTCTTGATCTGCTAGTAAAGGTAAAAGATATTTTACTTCTAATGTCTTGGTGAAGTTGCTTTTCAGACTTCAATGAATGCTCTGTGTTTTATGTGTTTTTTTTTTTAAATGATTAAAAATGACACCATTCCAGAATGGTAGTGACAGAGGTGTTGTCCTTAAACAAGTGGTCATTATTCAGAAAATTAATAGTTGCACTAGTACTTTAGGACAACACACCTCCTTCTGTGCAAACTTAAAGGAGAAATGAACACTAGATATGTAGCATTTATCTAGGGAGAAAGCTGACACTGGTGTGGACTGGGGTATACTTTGGCAGTGCTTTAGCAATAGAACAGTAAAGACTCATATCATCAACTTTATTTTAGATACATCCATGTACATCCTGTAACCCAGTGAAGAAGTATGTATTGCATCCCTTTTTGTGCCTGAAACAAAGAAGACTTGAGTTGCTTCCAGCTTCCAGCTAAAATCTTCCCTCTGTACTAGAAACTTCAGTGTCTTGAGTCCTTTGCTTTTGCAGTCCCTTTTTCACTTCCTCACAAGAAGAAAAGGTTTAAATACATCCAGAGTACCATCTACTATGTAGCTTGAAGGTGACTACCCTTGAATGATGGAGAGCAGGTTTATTTCTAACAAAGCTAAATTTTTGAAAGATCCAAAAAGGAACTGTCAGTATACTTGGAGAAGATGAACTTACTATCCCTGCTGGCAGAACAAGCAAGCTGATAGGGAAAATAGATAAATAAAATTTGCATCTATCGTAGCTAAGATAGTAAGGAAAAGTGTGGTTTTGTGGGGTGAGGCAAGAAACAAGGGGAGAGACTGCCCTTCATTTTGGGGTGGGTTGGTGCATCCATTTTAAATGATAATGTGTTCCTTTATCTTCATGCTTGTTTTCCTGTGAAGTCTGATTTTTCTTCTGAGTATGGTCACTAGGCCAGTGAATCAGGATTCTGTTAGAGAGCTAATAAACTGATTTTATTCCATGTGATTTATGGGAATGCAGCTATGAAATTGCTAACTGAAAAGCAACATATGATGATTGAGCTTTCATAGAAGCTAACAGAATACATTCTGCCAGAAGACTGAATGTGCCTTTGATATGTTACTCCAGTTTTTGGGATAACTTGTTAGCATCTCTAGGTGTGAAGTGAACAAAAGCACAAAACCCAATGCAGACGCAAAGGTTTAATACATTAATGGGGCAGGTTTTTTTAGCCTGAAGATTCTGCTGCAACCTACCATGATAACCTGGGTGGTGCCAGTTTATTTCATAAGCAGAACGCTGCTTATGAAACTGTACTTATGATTGTAAATAATTAGCTACCAAGATGTGAGTAGGTGCACTAGATAATCTTAAAGGTCTTTTCCAACCTAAACAGTTGTGTGATTCTATGCTGAAAGGTGTCTTGGCATATCCAGGGAAGTGGCTGTAACTGTAAATAATGTAAGGGCTTAGCTAAGTAAGACTAGCAATCAGACAGGCCAAGACAGGGAGAAACAGCCTTCCTATATTGAACTTCCAGTGGGGACCAGGAAAGTGTCATCTACCTAAATCATTTCAGGGCTAATAGGAAGAAATTAATTTGCTTTTAAAGACAGGAAGAATTATTTGAAAGACCCACCTAATTTGGGGGATCACTACTTCTTGAGAGTAGCCTAACTCTCAGAGGGATGAGATTATTTTGGAGCTACAGGAAAAAAACCTAGTATTCTCTCTGGTCACGAACACCAGTGAGAGGGCATTGTCAAACAATAACCATTTTCTTAATTTTATCACATTAGGAAATAAATCTTAAATCAGTTTTACAGCAGAATTAGATCCTGAGTACTAGTTGCTCTGAAATTCTTCATAATGAAATCCCGGGGCTTTCTTTGGAGAGTGTACGAGTGCTGTATAACACACCTGATAACCAACTTGCTAATAGTCAAATAAAACTAATTTAATATCTAATAAAAGTGTGACTTCTGCTGAGTGTTATCACAAGAACTTGAGACTGACTGTGTGTGTTCCCCAACCTTTCCAATAAGGAAAGTAAGCCTTTTGAAAATAATTTCCAAAAGTGAGGAGAAATCATACAGTAGATGGGAAATCCAAGTACACTTGCCAGGACTTCCTGGCTTAAAACTCTTGCAGTAGTATTTTTGAAGGTTAGCTTTTTAGGAGTGAAGTTTTCAATAAAACTGTAGCACATAATACTGCTTCCTTGAAAACCAGAGCTTGCTCCTTGTGGACTTCATGCAGCCAACAGTAAGCCAAGGAGCGGAGAAATCCCCAACTGCGTTCTGAAGAAATTTCACCTTGGGCTGTATCTTCATAAGGATAAGTGTGCAAAAAGTTAACCTCCATTTGTAGAAATGATAAATACCTCTTTATGGGAATGTTAAATACATGAGTATTCCAAAAATAGGCCATGCTCAGAATTTTTCTTAAAGAATTCCTGATTAATATGAAAGAGAAGATATATAAACAGTAGAAAGACAGCAAATTTTTTATGGGCTAAGATAGTGATGACATATCCAGCTGGCACTATTGTCAAAATATTCACTGTGAAGCAGTAAATGATTTTCAATCTTGGAATAAGATGATGAACTTTACATAAGTAGTTTCCTGATTATCATTCTCTTTTAAAAAAAGATCTTGCTAAGATCTCTAATGCATCTTGAAAAATGTGAAAATCTAGAATGCTCAGATTCTTGAGGAGCACTCAGTATAAAAGACTTCAATGGTAAAATGTTTTGTCCATGTTTATGACTTAGTTTATACTATGCATCTCTGATGTAATACTGCAGTTTCACATTTTAATTGTGTTTAATGACAAGCTAGAGAAGAACAAATTTTTGAAGTTTAGTCATCCTACTCAGTTCCTTGCCCAGAGGCTAACATTTGGTATGTCATGCAGAAAAGGAGTATGTTCTTGAGACATACTGAGACTGAAATGCTTTTATGAATCATATAAAAGGTGCTATGCTCGTAGAGGGGTAATGGACAAGACTTACCTCCTTGCCTCTCTGACCAATAGCTACTATTACTGAGCATGTTTATTCATACTCTTGTTTTCTCTTGGAAGAGGCAATCTTAAGACATTTCTATTGCTTTTTGGAATTGCAAGAAATAACGTTTGGCATTTGGAAACAACATAATCTCTCAGCTATGGAATAGGACTGAGTAGTTAGTGGATTCAGATTACACTGAGGAGATTTCAGATCAAACCCACAGAAAGATTCCTTTACTTAAAACAAACAGAAATTAGACTGTTATTCATGTTCGGGTTTTTTTAATCTTTATGTCTAGGATTTTCTTCAGTCACTTCTCCCTACATGTATAAGTCTGTTACTGCTCTTATTTTTGATGATTATAAGATTTGCAGGATTAAGAAAATTAAATTACATTTATAACTGTCTGCATTTAGCAATGAATTTAAACTTTGGCTTAACCTGTGTATTACATAACACTGAAGTGCTTTTTGCACTTCATGTCATGTCTCTTTTGAAGAGACCGTTGGGGCAGGAAGGATGTATGTACAATTACTCTCTTACTGAAGATCTGGAGAGTAGCAATTGATAGATTTCCATGGAGGCACTGATACTAATCTATGATATGAACTCCTTCTGTGATAAGACAACAGATAATTAAACATTTGAAATTTTAAATGTTGGCAGATGGAAAATGTTTATCTAATATTAATAAACTGAACTAGACAATTGGTGTTCTGCTGCTGAAACACATTTTTTTTCAGCAGTGTTTTGTTTTGCTTTCCAAAGAAGAAACAAATTAAAAAAATAAGCAGAATGTGTAGAGGTGAAAAAATCTAGTCTGAATTTACACATCTGATAGTAGATGATCTTGTTCAACAAGAACACTTGCTGTACTGTGGCCAAGTAATGCTTCTCTGCATCTGTGACTATAGTTTTCAAAAGCATCTTCACCTTTGTGTCTTCCCTTCTAATTTTTCTCTGCCTGCTTTCCTCTCTCCATCCCTTCTCTCCCCAGGGGAAAAAGACAGACAGACCTGTCCTGGTCCAGTGCTGGATTTTATTCAGTGATTCAGTTTATTCAGCTTACTGAAGTTAATGTAAATAACACTGTTCTTCTTTATGTTCCTTTAGTAATTTTTCTATTTGTTAGTCATGTTCTTCATGGAGAATAAAATACATTTTGATGCTTTTGAAAATGGCTTGCTTAGAAGTCTAACCATTTTCACTTAAATGGAAATGTAATTACGTAGGGATATTGGAAGTTCTCCTAGGGCCTTAAGATTTAGTGTTAGGATTGTGGGGTTTTTTTTAAATGACCTAAGTTCTACTCAGCGGGAAGCTTATGTGACAGGGACCTTGAAAATTACTACAGGTTAAATACTAATTGCAGAGATTGATGTATTAGATTTTGAACCTGATACATACAATTCATTTTATTGCAGTAAAGTACATACTGGTTTTAAAAGTTGGTACCAAAAAAACCAAATTTGTTTGGACCTTCACTTTCTCAATTTTTGTAAACTGTTAATTTTATTACTCTATAGGGGTCAGCCATACTGGGTGCTGTCAATCTGTTATTACCAGAGTATTTGCACCATGACCTGTTTTGTAGAGTATAAACTATTAATTGTGACTTTCTTCTTCCTTTTGTATTTTGGAGGTGGTCTTCCTAAATCCCTTTCTTCTGTGTACCACCTCTTCCTCAACCCTTTGGAAAAGGAAAAGGTAAACTATTTGCCATTTGCAAGGTAAAGCCATTAGTGCCTCTGAAGCAGTATAGCTGCTCTGGTAATGGCAAATTGATTATATTGTATTGCTTGACTGAATCCTAATGGAGCTAGCTGATCGTGCTGTTTAGTTTATAGTTTAGTTTAAGGAGTTTTCTAGTAAGTGCATATCAAAATCTAAGATTTCTCTTTATCCTCAGTGATATTTTGATATTTTAAATAAATTGAGACTAGTTAATAAACTGTGTTAAACTTTATAAATGTCTGTCAACTTACAGTGCTTTTTCAAATATTTAAAATTAATTCCTTTGGGAATAATCACTATAAGCAAAATCTGTACTTAATGAAGAAAAATATGCTATTATGTGGTTCTCACTGAAATACAAGTAGAAGAATTCTCATGTTTTTTGTCCTAGTGAGTAAATGCATGTTTTAGCACTTAACTGAAATAGTGTAGTTTCATGAGGCTGTATATTTGTAATGTGGCTGTATTTCAGCTAGCTGTTATAGGAAGACAAAAGACATTTAAAATAGAACATGATTCAATATGTAAACAATGCAGATTATATATTCTCCTTTTTTTTAATTTCTTTTTATTCTAACATTTATTTAGCAGCCTGTAAACTACTGCATCAACTACCTTATCAGTGTGTGATATTGCTGTTTGCAGCAGCTTCCACTTCCATATATTGTTTTTGCATGCAGTATGAGGGCCCTGATAACTCTTGAACTATTCTAGTAAGTAGATGAGAGCTTAAGTGTCTGGGTAGTAAACATAGCTAAGCACAGTTTCAACTAATTTCTAGAAATCTGTGGCCAAACATCCTTTCAGAATTGTAGTTGAATGGTGTGTGTGGTTCAGTGTAATAGGTATGCATACTTGTAGGCAGTTAACTGTGGGCATATTCAAGTTTCTGTTCTTGTTCAAAGTTTGTAGGCATCTTGGGGCTGCTTTTTCAGATGTTTGTGTCTTTAAGCTGTTATGTGCTTTAGCACAGTGTCTTGTAGGGCCTATAAGAAAATGAAAAAAATTATCTTAGCTTTGATTCTACAAAAGATGTGCAGTTTTCTATGGTCCAATCGAAGCAGTTAAAAAAAAAAAAAAGACCCCCAAACGTGTTGAAGTACGTATTCTACATCAGCCTGGTTTAGATTTACAATAATATGGTCATGTGAATTAAGAAATAAAACTTTTAAGTATCTTTCTGGAATGTCCTCACTCTGATTTGTGCGGAAATGTTTTTAATCCTAAGAATATCAGAACCTATAAAAATCCTAAAAAGTATGATTATTACATTTACATTGTAATACTTTCCTGTCATAATTAGGTGTCAAGCTGTTTTTATTTTAACATTTTATGCTTTAAACACTATTCAGGTTTGTAAAGTCTGAAATACATTGCCTGAAAATACTCTTCCTCTCTTTAAAGGATACCTTGATTGTGTGGTCTGAAGCTGAAAATTATGATTTGGCACTTAGCTTTCAAGAAAAAGCAGGATGTGATGAAATATGGGAAAAAATATGTCAGGTAAGTTTGATAGATATGAGACTGAGACAACCTAATCATCCCAGTGTTTGTGTTCAAAATTTGTACTGTTTCAGGAGGTGAATCTGAACACAATAGCTAGAAAATAAAAATTATTGTCTTGACCACTTCCCCTAAATTTTGCATTTTTGAGTTTGAAAACTTTCTCTTCCCTCCAAAAATTTGGTGTGAACTTAAGTGATGTTTGTGGTATTTTTTTCATAGCATTTTCAGGTCTTTTGTTTAACTTTTTAGTTATATTATTGCCCAAGGAAATTTAGCTGAAAAAGAGTGCTTAAAAGTTGCATAACAATTAATTTCATAATTAATTCTTTCCAAGTTAGCCAAAGGGAAAAGGTTACCTGTCCAAAGTTTTATTGTAGAGAAGAATAATGTATGTGAAGTCTTAGTAGATTTTATAATGTATTTCTCATGGATTTAACCATGTCTTATTCACACTTTTCTTTCTACATTTCTCATTCTTCTCTTTCTCTTCTGTTTCAAGTGAGGAGAATACTGAGTTTCTCAACAGAGGGTTTTTTTTCTGTGTAAGTGTGACCATATGCTGTTGACTGTCAGGGTATGAAAGACTGAGCTGTTAGTTGGAGATAGCTCTATCCCTGTATTAGCACTTCAAAGCTATAGTTCTTATAGCTTAAAAAAATCAAACTATTTATGTGTAGAGTATTTTTTTAATGTGCGAATTAAATCATTCTGTTTTACCACTACAACTGGATGGCTCTATAGGTACTGAATCAGTATTGTTTCTGGGTAGCATTTGGTTAGGTATTAACCACCGACTAATGCCCAAAAGAGTTTAGTCAGTATATTCAGGGATGCTACTGCAATTTGTCAGTTCTTGGTTGGTTGGTTGATTTATTTCTTCCATTCCAAGGATTACAACTTTTCTTAATATCTATGCTACACTAGGTGAGATTTATCTAAATTTGTCTAATTCTCTCCTATTCTTAGCAAAGATCTAGCTCTCTCCACTCTGTCTTCTGGAGTTTGGTTTTTTTGGTTGTAGGTTTTTTGTTGTTGTTTTGTTTGGTTTTTAGGAATGAATCTTTTCAATAGTATTTAACTGATGTAAATAAGTAGAGGAAGATATGTAAGTTCAGAAACATTTCCAGGAACCTTCGCAGTTAAAGGACCAAAAGTTGGGGATAGAAACAAAATGGGTGAAAGGGGAAATTGTGCTCTTGGGAAACACCCAGATAAGAAGCAAAGCTTCCTCAGCCTCGTGTGAGGATCTAATGTTTTTGTAAGAAACCAATGTCTTTACATCCTGTTTTGAGGCCATGTTATTGTATTTGTGTCTAGTGTACTTTGGAGATCTTAAGCTTCCTCAGTCATTAAAGCTTCTTCTAAAAGGAAGTTTGATACCACTTATACATCAGCAACCACTTCCAGTATAAGCAGAACAGTATGTGGGTTTTAACAGCGGTCTGGATTTTAATCTAAATATAGGCTTGCTGTTATCCGTGAAGAATTATTTCTCCCAGATTTTTTTTTCTGATTTTCAAGATTAAAAAGAACAGTACCTTCTACCATTCTACATAGCAGTGCCTTCCTAGATTTGACACATCAGACTCCAAGCAGATAAGTACAATTAAGACATCATTAAAGCTTTGAAACAGTGATGTCCAAACATCTATTTTTTTCACTAATTCATACTTTCTGCAGTTTCCTTATATCTCTGGAGAGATCACTGCAGGACCTGTGCTTTGTTTCTCTGACAGCTCCAGATTTCCACTACTCTTTTGTTAATGTTGTCCTGGGGTTTTCTGCTCTTAAGAGGAGATTCTGTGCCTCTGTTGTGTATTTAGGAAGTGCGTGGTAACACATTTTGACTTGCAGCTCTCCAGAACTGAAAACAACAAATTAACAAGACCAGCCTTTCTCCTCTGCTTGAGGTAGCAGAAGCTTTGAAAAGAACAATTAAATAGCATATAGATGGATGTTTAAAGCCATCATTGTAGTAATATAATACCGGTTTGCATTTGAAAATCTATATGCAGAGAATAAAGACTGGAAACAAATAGCTTAGTTCAGTAGTCTATTAAAAATTGCTGTCCATACTAGTAATTAAGAATTTCCTTTTTTATTTGAAGTACTTGGACAAATGTAGCTTTTTTTCTTTACTCTTCGTCCTTTTTAGAGAACTTAAATAGAATTAAATATTTAATGTACAAATAATTTTGTAAAGCCTTCTGTTTGAAGAAGTCTTTTCATTACCTTATTTTCAAAACCAGCTGTACTCAGTGTCAGACAGATTTGTGCTTCTACTTTGGCAATACAGAGCAAAACTGTGGGATGTTTGAAATGGTATTTTTAAAAAAGTGTGCAAGTAGCAGTAAGTATTGAACTCCACTGTGTTGAACACATCTTATTTTGTAGGTTCAAGGCAAAGACCCTTCTGTTGATATTACTCAGGACCTTGTCGATGAATCTGAGGAAGAACGTTTCGATGATATGTCATCACCAGGTCTAGAATTGCCATCTTGTGAATTAAGTCGACTAGAAGAAATTGCAGAACTTGTGGCATCTTCACTGCCTTCACCGTTGCGCCGTGAAAAGCTTGCACTAGCGCTGGAAAACGAGGGTTATATTAAGAAGCTCTTAGAAATTTTTCATGTGTGTGAAGATTTGGAGAACATTGAAGGACTACACCACTTATATGAAATTATCAAGGGAATTTTCCTTTTGAACAGAACTGCACTTTTTGAAGTCATGTTTTCCGAGGAATGTATAATGGACGTAATTGGATGCCTAGAATATGATCCGTCTTTATCACAGTCACGGAAACACAGGGAATTTCTGACTAAAACAGCAAAGTTTAAGGAGGTGATTCCTATATCTGATCCAGAGCTGAAGCAAAAAATACATCAGACTTACAGAGTACAGTATATTCAAGATATGGTCCTACCCACTCCCTCAGTTTTTGAGGAAAATATGCTATCAACACTTCATTCTTTCATCTTTTTTAATAAAGTGGAAATAGTTGGTATGTTACAGGTAAGTTTCAGAATTTCACAGTCTCTTTACTTACACTTGGGCAGAGAAAGTTGGATAATCTTTCTTGGAAAGATTGAGGTGCTTCAGTGGAACCTTAACTTCTGTGATTCTGAAAGTCATTTTGAAGTATGACATAAAAGGTATGGATTTAACTACTGAGCTGTTAAATTGTATGTTCCTGAATTTCAGATTTTGGACTAGATTCTCTGACTAATTTGAATGGAGCAGGCATATGTAGAATCCTGAATGAGTTTGTTTGGAATGAATAGTGCTGTTTGCATTTTGAACAATTGAATTTTGGTTTCTTGGTTTGTTTTGTTTTTTCCTGCATTTTGTGACTTATTAGGCACTACAGTTAAGGATTTTTTTTTTTATCTTACCGTGATTAAAAAAAAAAAATATCAAATTACCTAGATTTCACAAATGTAATCTCCTATCAGGATGTAACTGTTCTGATTTTGAAGTAAATTAAATTAGTTGCTTGTAAAGTACAGGTTCAGGCCATAACATTGCCTAGGGTGCTTGAATGTTTTCTTAGCTTGTCTGTTAGGTTCCTAAATAATACTGCTTAGAATTACCATTTTTTTCATGACGTACATCTTATAGTAAATGTAAAGAGATAATATGATGCTTTAGGTATACTACTTACATGTCTTAACTATTCTGCACCAACCCATGAACTTCATGAACTGTGCAGAAACAAGCGGCGCATCTCTGTAGTGGGAGATTCCTACAACTTTCAGCTAACTCAGCATGGTACAGCATGTGTATTTTGGTTTGTAGAAGTTAATTATCATAATTCTCCTAGCATTTGATAAATGAGTAGCCACTGTCTTCGTAGGGGCTGTGTCTGATCTGGAGAAATGGAGAAAGTGCTGGATGCTACTGATTACCTTAATTGTATTTATCTTCAATTGAATCTCAGCATGCACCCTGTTTATTTTCATGGAAAATACACTAAAGGAGGGTGAAAATTGCTTTTGCAAGCTCATAAGGTATTGCCGACACTAGGCCTCCTGACTTTTCATCCACCACATTCAGCTGATTCGAATACTGGTATTATTTAATCCACTCCCTTGAGGCTTTAATCTGTCATGCCCACATATGGAGTATTTGATAAGCAGCCATATGTTCAAGACTTCACTCAGGCCTAGCAGCTGAGGCATGTGCCTTGTGGACAGACCATCACTTACTGGAGCAGCTATCAAAGTGTCTGGTGGAACACCTGGGGCATCTTCAGTAGTACTAGACCCCAGTTCATGCCCAGCTGAGCCAAACTTCATTTCTGTTTGTGCCCTTGATAAGCAGTCACAAATGCGTATCTGAACAAAAGGTCTTAAACGTTTTGGAGTGGCCAGTTTGAGAAAGCTGACAAGCCTGACTTTCAGAGAGTACTGAAAAACATTCAGTTAAGAAGGGTATCAACTTGAGCATTCGGTACATCTAGTCTCTAAAATATCATGATATATAAGGGCTGCTGAAAGCAAAGACCTGAGGATAATACATTCTGCTTGAGGACAAGGAGTGGAAGAATTATTCAGTAGTCTTGGCATCAGTGGAATCTGAGAGGGATCTTGAACTTTGAAAAGGAAAATGGACCTGATCCTGCAAAATCAATAAGGGTGTATTACCCAGAAACCCCAAGGTGACTTGAGGACTAGTGACTGATTAGTTACTGTTTTTCTGTCTCTTACAGCCTGTGTTAGGCTAATAGTTGTAGTGTAAACTGATGCTAGAATATTAAAGTTTAGTGTGGTTGCAAAACTTGTGACTTGCAGTTTACAGTTGGAATAGAGGCTGAGATCTGATTTTTGATTTGTTGCTACCACAGGTTTCTGAACCTTATCTTCATTTCTGTTGCTGTTGTCTGTGGTTGAGAATAAACTATACTCCCTGTGTGGTGAAGAATTAGCATTGTGTAACTTTCAAAGTTAGATAAATACTTCAAATTGTTCAAGTGCTTTCTACAGCTTTGAGGAACCAAGAATGGTAGAGCACGATGAAGAAAATATATCCTGTGCTATTTTGCATTTCCTGTTTCTTCCACAGTACAGCTCTATAGCATTGAGGGGCAACTCTGAGTTTATAAAAAAGAATCTGTTGGAAATTATTTGATGTTGATGATCAATTCTTGGTTTCAAGGGAATTAAAAGAGGCTATCACAAATTATATGCCCATTGTATTTCTAAGATATTAGAAGGATTGATTGACTTTACAAGTTCTCACAATGTAGCTCTAAACCAAGGTTTAAACCTACTTACCTGACATTTTTTCTTTTATTTATAGAGCAATGTCAGGTAATGCTTTTCTGTAATCTCTGCCCCTACATTTTCATTCTCCCCTTTCCTTTCTCCACCCTTCCCATTCCTGCAGTCCATGTATAAAATGTATGATACTGTTCCTTCTTGTTTCTCTAAGCAGAATAAATAATTATTTGAGAACCAAATTAAAAGACTGCTTTTTTATTTCCTTTCTAGAACTGATTCTTAAGGTCTTTCTTTCATTAGTGTATGACTTGACGTGCTTTCTGTAACGTGTTCTTTCGTAAAAGATTTGAAGTTGTCTGTAATTGAATTTCTGGCATTCATTATTTTAGATCTTATGAGATTCTGGTGCTCACTAACTTTACATGTGTACTTGAGCTGTTTCTTTGTAAGTCATTAATTGGAGTTTCTGGGGTGCTTCATGGTAGTTTATTGGGAACCATGAATGAGTCTCAAGTTCATCAGTAGTTGATGATACAGGTTGTTAATGCTTCTGCTGTTGACTTCAAGGTTGTCTCTCCTGGACCATTGAGGATTTGACAAATGAGCTATCTTTTTAGGAAGTTTTACTTCTCAGATTAAAATTAAACTACCTGAGAAGCTGGTATCATGTGACATACCACTACTATTGTGTATATGGCTGAGTTGTTTTATGTTCTCTCTTATTGCCTGTGAGGGAAAGGACAAGTAAAACTGTTACCTCCACTGTTAAAAAAAGATGAGCTCTGAAGAGCCCTTTTCATGTTCCTCCTGTGTATTTACTGAAGTGGCACTTTGCAATACCCTTGTACCAAATTAACTGTACCTTAGTTACAGAAAAGGGACTCAAAATTTGTACAGGACTGTGTAGATCATACCTTATGCTTTTTGACAGGCCAGGTGACTTTACTCAAAATTACCTGTCTTATTTAAGGTATTTGGTATCAAGATAATAAGGTCATTAAAGGTCACTGACATTTTAAGTCACTTTTTTAGTTATAACTAGTGAATTCTCAAAATAAGAATATGCTGATTCTTAAGAATTCTGGCTTTATTAGGAGAGAGTTTTTTGGTTTAAAAGAAAAATACGTAAATTCAGTAGTCATGGAAGATATCTGCTTCCATGGTTTTGCTTGCTTTGGTAGGTAAATAACTTCTGCCCATTCTGTGATAAAACTAAACACAGAGAATGGGTCACCTTAGGGATATAGTTCAGTCAAGGGCCTGTCAGTGTTGGGTTAATGATTGGACTAGATGATCTTAAAGGTTGTTTCCAATCTAGGCGATTCTGTGTTTGACACATAGGGTTATGAACTGTATTCTTCCCTCCTCCATTAAGGTTAGCTTTCCCATAATATTTATATAAATGCTTACACTGAGGGACATTTCTGAGAAATAGAGGTTAGTTTGTGTGATAGAATTGTCTACAATCTGTCTTTTTAAGTACTAAACTAGATACTGTTGGTCATGATGGATAGTAAACCAATGACACCAGTATCTCCAGTCTGCAGAATTACCTGCTGTGGAAACCTGCTCAATTATGTGTTGTGTGATTCACTCTATGTAAAGATAGGAAAGAGGTATATAACCATTCTTTCCGATTTCAGCCCCTCCTAATATGTTCTTAGTGCTTGGGGTCCAACCTGTTCTAGTCTTGAGATGTCATAGCCAGCAAGAAACCTTGCTGAAATATGGAGTTCACCAAGTTTTGAGAGGGGGTGGGACAGGTAAGTGGTGTTTCTTACTTTATATGACGCTCTTTTGCAATTTAAAATGTACACACTGATGTTCCCACTGGAGGCCACCAGTTCTTTCCCTTTGTGTTATTAACTAGTTCTTAAAATACAAAACTTGCAAAACTGTGCCATAGAGTGAGCAAACACTGTTTCCCTCTGTTCTCCCCCCCCTTTCTCATTGGTGTGTTCTTTGCCAGCAAGATCCTGCAGTGTTTTTATTTTCCAGAATACAGGATATTGTTAGGCTTACTTGAGAGTATGTGCATTTAGATTTCAGAGACTTATTTTCAGGAAAATGGAGAGTGGACGGGGAAGATTGGACATACGTTACAATAATTTCTGTGCCTAGTAGAGCAGTGATCCCACGGCATTACTGTACTGGTACATCATTTTTAAGTACAAAAATCTTCTTACTGATAGTCCCTATTTCCCTTTTCATTAACAAAAAAAATTGTAGTCATTTTAGGTACATCTGTATGTTTGGCTAGATTTATATATAACAGTAGGCTGGTTTTAATTTTGGAAGTGGTTTTACAGGTAGCTACTTACTTTTAACAGGACCACATGGATGTAAATGTTATCTGTAGTTGTTTTAGGGGAAGAATGGTGTCAGTGCGTGTTAGTAGTTTTGCCTAAATATCCTGGAATTGGAAGGTCTCCTGCTGGTATGCTGTTTTGTAGTAGTTGGCTCAGGAGTAACTCTAAAGCTACACTTTCAGCAAAATTTACCTTGCAGTGAAGTGTAAAATGATGCAAAGGATGCCACTTGCAAACTTTTCACTAAGTCGTCTTCAGTAAGTGGTTCATGGCAATGATTTCTGAGATGATACTCTTCATTATAGAAAATTATTTTCACTGTATGCAGAAATTCCAAATGTGATTAAGTGAATCATGCTGCTGTTTTAGCTTGTCTCAAGTGGAAATAGTTTACTGATAGCAAAAGAAAGCATTTGTGAGAAGGCAGTCTAAGGTAGAGGAGAGTGAAACATTCTTAAACTATGATATCTTCTGGTGTGGTAGCAGGAAGGAATGTGTGCTTGAAGCTGTAATTCCCTGTTTGCTGGTAATATTTCTTGAAACTTTCACTTTCTGGTCTGAAGTATTATTTCTGCATAAAATGAGTATAGACATGGAAAATAGGATGAAAAATATATTCTTTTTCCAGCTTAGATTTCATTGAGTTTCTTGGGTGGTTTTTTTGAGAACAGGATGTTTTTCATCATTTATAAGTAATCACAGACATGGAGTATCTGATAACTGAAAGTTAGTCATATTTAAGAGGGGCCTGCTTTTGAAGAATGTTTTTTTAAGTGCCTTTTGGGAGAAGGACTGCTTTGAAAGCCGAATCATAGCTGTAAATAGTATCTTTCTTTTGTGATCTTACTTCGTCTGTGGGTTTACTTGCTTTTAAAGTCATAAATGATTGAGTAGATGGCCTGGCTTAGTTTTATCTTCATGAACTTTGACAGGTATTAAATCCTAGCATCTACTTAGATCTTGCAAAAGCATAAATGAATATTCTGAATGTTTGGTATATGCATAGTATAAGTATTGCACATTTAACAATTTCTATGCGTGGGGAAAATAGCTGGATTCTACAGTTACCCTGTAAATGTTAATTTGCACGTTTTGCTTGGAAAACAGTTGTGACCTTTACAGCTTCTAAGATGCATCCAAATGGGTTTTGATACCTTCTTGTATGCATGAAGAGGCCAGATACTTTTAAGAATTATGCATATGCGCTGTGTTTACTACACAGACATATTTTGGGGTATTTTTGCAAGTTGGAATTAAAATGGAAAACATTTATGCTTATGTAATTCTGTCATGCTGTGTTGGTGCTTTGTAGCTTCTAAAATATGTGAGCTCTGCTTTTCAGAATGTGCATTTCCATAGATTCTGGTAGTGGTTTTGTGAACATATCTTTAGATGTGCTGTCCCAGTCAGTAATTTTACAGCTTGAGACAATCTCGTATTTAGAATGTTCATTGTAATCACAGTTTTTCTAGATATGTGAGAGGGTTGGGATTTTTCCCATCAACAGCAACCTGTCTGCCTTTCATTAAGCATCTGGAATGAGAGAGCACCTAAACGCATTTCAGAACTAAGATGTAACTGCAAAGTTAGTAATAGATCGGTTTTATTTTCTTAGAATAACTGCCATTTACTGCTTGTTACCCATGTAAGATGGGATGTTTAAAACCACTTGCATCTGTCTTGAATTAATCTGATTTTGAGTAGATGGCAGTTGTTCTGAGGCCTAGAGGTTTCGGACAATCCTATTAATTTAAATATACAATGCATTTAATAGAGTTTGGGAGAGGAGATGGTGTGGGAAATGCTTCAATATTGTAAAGTACTGTATTATTCTGTACATGTGCAAGGTTGAAAGATGGTTACATACCAAACTCCTGCAACTTTTTTTCTGAAATATTGTCAGCATTCAAGTTCATTATTCATTACTTCTCAATGTTAGGAAGTCCCCTCTAAGTCCCAAGTGTTGGCAAGCCCAGTAATGAGGTGAGTGGATTGGCCTCTCCTGCACATGGCTACTTCTTGGCTGGTGCAGGGATGTGGTGGAAGCTGATCAGAGAGCTGAGCTGGGGTCCTGCCCATGCCTTCTTGCTCAGCGAGGCCCTGCCTGCTGTGCTCTGCCGTGTAGTGCTGGACCTGCAGCTTCCCTGGGCACCCTGTGTCTCTGGGGCTCTGCAATCAGTCATAAAGGAGACCCACACACCTCCTCCCCTTCTCCCACATTTTGACTTAAAAAAATACTTTGATACTCTAGGTAATATTGTGTATCTCTTTTTATGTAGAAATACAGTAATCATGTGTCTGACACATTTAAATGCTGAAATAGCCTTTTACGCATACACACACACACACACACACACACCCCAATATTTCTGAGAGATCTCTGTGGTATTGATTTGTACTTACTACCGGGTATTATGAAGGAGGTGAGAAGTTCAGCTCACAGTGAGAGTGGAAGTAAGGGTTAGACTTTATCAATAGTTTTGATAGATGAGAGTACATCTTGATCAAAATAGCAAAAAAAAAAAAAGAAATGAAAGCAAACTACTTAACCTTTTCTTAAATGCACTGCTAATCATGGAGAATAACTTGCATGTTCTTCAAAAGAACCGGGGTTTGTTTTGGTTTTTTTGGTTGTTTTTTGGTTGCTTTTTATTTCAATAACGAAGTATGTCAGTATCGCTACTGTGGGTTGGTTGTTACCTGTAGTGTCTAAAGAGCTAACTATTAGAACAGAAAACTTACCAAGCCATATAACATCTGGATAGCAAGTAGTCAACTTCCTTGTATTCTTTCCTCAGCATCCAACAAGAGCAAGCGTGCCATACCCTAAATCGAGGATTTACCTTAAATGTAATGAAATGCCTTGTATGGTTTGGTAGGAGGTCACGCAAACCTACTTTGAGTTTATGTTGTGCTGTGCCATGTAGAGATCCTCACTTGGGTAGTGACAGTGTTATAGCTGCATTGGCTTGGGGTACATTCGAAACTGAGGTACTCGCTTGCTCGGCAAGGCAGCAAGGTGAGCCTGGACGTGGTAACTACATAATTGGCAACATAAGTTTATGTGGGTTTATCTGAAGTATTTTCATGTTTCTGCTTTCTGCAGTGTAAACAGAAGCAAGGCAACTTGGGTTTCTAGCCCTGGTTGTGAGATGAAGGGATATTGCACATGGTGTTACTGACTTCACAAGCAACAACACTCTGGGCATTTTTTGTAAACAATCTGTTTGTACCTGATATGCAAGTATCTATTTCAAGCAAGTGCTGTCTTATTACTGTATAATATTGGGGAAACGATGGAGGAAGGTTTATTTCCTTTTTAATAAGTCTTCTAGTTGCTAGGACTGTAAAGGTTATGGGAAGGTAAGTATTGCTGCTTCTTTCAAGTCTAAACACACATTTGTAATGTGTTGGCTGCTGTTTGTTGTTTTTGCCAAGGTACAGCAGCCTGAAAAATAAGGGAATGGGTTTTGATCACTGACAGCCAGAAAGCCTCTTAGATGCTGTACATAATATGAACAGGTTTTGTTGTGTGGCTTGTTTGTTTGTTTTTTTAATTTGGTTTCTAGAATTCACACTTTTCATAACATTGAGGGGAAGAATCTTGCCTCAGTCAGTCCTGCTATTGGGCTGCTCTTTGTTGTCTTTGCTTTGGTTCTGCGGAGATCTGATAATATTCCAAGGATACATGTGGGTGTAGAGCTGAGTGGGAGATCAGGTTTTTAAACGTATGTCAACAGTTGGTGTTGTAGTGTGGTTTAGAGGGACAGGCATGTGTGTGACAAGTGGGAAGGAAGCTAGAGAAGTCATAGACAAAATGGTGAGAATGGCAGTAGGAAATAGAAAAAGGGCAGCCAAAAGGCAATGCAAGATGCATCCCAAGTGAGAATGAAGTGTTGGGGTGTGGAGTGGTGTTGAACATGATAAAAGCTTAAAAGAAAGACTCATATTACTTTGTTTGAAAATTGAATGAAAATGTTGATACTTGTATGATAAACTACAGTATACAAGCATATGTTCTCTTAATTGTAGGAGGCATGGTTTAGAAGAACTTTATGTTATACTTAGATGCCTTTTGATATTCTAAACAAACAACTGGTATTGTTTTGCCTTTGTAGGAAGATGAAAAGTTTCTGACAGACTTGTTTGCACAACTAACAGATGAAGCCACAGATGAGGAGAAAAGACAGGAATTGGTAAGAAATCTGTAAAATCTACATGAAAGGGACAGTTACTACAAAGTGATAGGTTCATCTCTTTTTTTTTCTTTTTTTTCTCTTTTTTTTTTTTTAAATGCTAACTAGTATATTCCTGGTTTTTAGGTAAATTTTCTGAAAGAGTTTTGTGCATTCTCTCAAACACTGCAACCGCAGAACAGAGATGCGTTTTTCAAAACCTTGTCAAACATGGGCATACTGCCAGCACTAGAAGTCATATTGGTAAGTTGGTTCAATTTTATTTGTGTTAAATTTTATTTATCTCCACAGGGCTCTTTTTCTAAAAAAGTAAGTTTGCCAAAATTCAGTCACATGATTTTCTGAAGTGTCTGCTTCATATGTCTTGTTTTAGCTAGAGATTCTGAACATTTAAAATATTGTTGTAAAACTTCAAAAGCAGTTACTCTGTGACATTGGTAAGTGCTGTGGCATTCATATATTTTTTTCTCATTCACTTTCCTAACTTGGCATGCTTCTTGGTGTACAATTAAGTAAGCAAATAGGGAAATAGACTGAAGGGCAGGGAAACCGTAAAATTTTTTACCCCACAGTTGTCAAGTGTGCAAAGAAGAGATTAGAGTCAATTCAGTTGTAGAATACAGTTTTAGTAATATTCAGGTATGATTTTTAAGTGGGAATTAAAAGCTATATGTTTTCTGGTTTTAATTCCATTTAAGCCTTTTGTTTTAAGGAAACAATCAATTTTATTTGACTTTTCCAGGGTATGGATGATGCGCAAGTACGAAGTGCAGCCACTGATATATTCTCATATTTAGTTGAATACAACCCATCTATGGTACGAGAGTTTGTAATGCAGGAAGCACAGCAGAACGATGATGTAAGTAGAGGGTCCCCAGAAATGTGTGTTGTGTTTTGTTTTAATGACCACTTTATATTTACACCTCTATTAATGACATGAGCCCCAGATCTGAAGAAGTATGGAGTATAAAAGTTCTGTTAGTCAGGTGAGATGAGTGTTTGCCTGTTTACGTATTCTTTTGCATGTAACGTAGAACAGGTTACTATAAAACACCATTTTGGTTAATAAGTAACTTTAGTTTAGGGATTCCTAAATGTAATTATTATTTTCTACCTTTACTGTTCTTGTTTTCTGCAAATATATGTTGAAGCTATTTTTCAAGTTCAATAGCATTATAAAGTTTACTGTTGTATGTGTAAATAAAACCTTTGGTATGGATTCCAAAGGGGATACAAATTCAGACTTCTGTCTTTGGAAAATGCTTCCAGAAATCAGTTGAATTTTGAGACTAAGTATCTGCCTCTGTATTTTTTTTAATCTGAGTTCAGACTAAATTCTAAATTAAATTGTTAATTTCAGAACCATTTTTAGTGGCTTAGAAAGACTCTTCTTCACTGCTTGCCTTCTCACAGTTGAACCACTGACCAGAATGTGTCACTGGCATATAAAGTTAATTCATTTCTGTTAAGTTTGGTTTTTTTTGTTTGGTAGTTGTTTACATTTAACAGAATTTTGATAGAGCACCATTTTTAGCCAGGCAGTAGCACTTCTAGAAGATTTCAAATTTGAGGTAAGGGAGTAGGATTAGAATTGATTTTTGCCTTTTTTTTTCTTTTTTTTTTTTCCCCTTCTGTTAGGATATATTACTCATTAACCTCATTATAGAACACATGATTTGTGACACAGATCCAGAACTTGGAGGGGCAGTGCTACTCATGGGCTTGCTTCGTACTTTAGTTGATCCAGAAAATATGCTTGCCACTGCCAATGTAAGTAAATGCCTTCAAATGAAATTACCCTTGTTTTTTTAGAGTGTTTGGTGATAATGTCTTGCAATCTTTTTTTTTATTATTATTAATTTTTTTTTCTTATTCCTTAGAAAACAGAAAAGACAGAGTTCTTGGGTTTCTTCTACAAACATTGTATGCATGTCTTGACAGCCCCTTTATTGGCCAATACTACAGAGGACAAGCCTAGCAAAGGTAATGTCACTCTGGATTTGGGGCACATCAGGGCTGTTGAATGTCCATGTTTAAAATAGAATAGCTGTCAAAGTACATTTTGTGTCTTAAAGAGAATCTGAGACTATGATACATGTTGATTAATGATTTAGTCATTTGAATGATTTGAGTAGAAAATTCAGCAAAAAAAACTGATGTAAAAAGTGAACAGTGCTTGCTGCAGATTTTGCTTCAGCAAAAATTAAAATATTTGTATAATTTTTAGTAACTCAGAGGCTCTTCAGTGACATGGAATTGTAAACGTGTGTAAATGTTTCTTAAGGTCAGGGATTACTAGAGAGGATGGAAAATTGCCCCTGGCAAGGTGTGTGTCACAATACTGTGCTGAATTTGAGGGCAATGGTTCTACGTCAGACTAAGAAGGCAGAGATCAGTGATGAAGTAACTGTTCTCGCTGGCCGCTAGAAGCAGTACTGTTTGTTTATTAATCGTGTAGTGTAAAAGGAGGTAAATAAATGATGCATAAATATTCTCTAAACTTTTTAATGTGTTGTCTAGATTTGCAAGGGTTTAGTTAAGTTTATCTGATTTATCTAAGCTGGCTTCCAGATAGATTGGAAATGAGATTTTTACTATTTAAAATACTTGTGTTCTTCAGTGATCAACAATCTGACAATGTTTTAAAGGTAGCACTACCTTTAAAAAAAAATAGATTATTTTTTATCTACTTAAGGCAGGATTTGAGTTGTGTTTTGCATATGCTGATATGATTATGTCGTAGAATTACTAACAGAACCTGAAATATTTCTTGCATATACTTCTGTTAAAGGGCGTAATAAATCACATTTCTGGGACACATTTAGTCAAGGCGCTGCATACAGGGCAATAATCTACGATACAGATGTGTAGATATCGTAATGAGATTTGGTTAGCATTAAGTTCTGTACTCTCTGAACCTTTGAACACTGATTTAAGACAAAGTAATTTTTTCTGTATTTTAAGAGGGTTTCCTATAAGTAGAAAATACTCAGTCCATAACAAGCTTGTTCAGTTTTTATTTTGAAGACTATACATACCCTGCAGCATGTTCCCTAAGCAATATACAAAAACTTGGATATGTTTACCAGACAGCAGCTGGATATTTGAAGTTAGCTTCTGAAGGCAGTATCCTGGATATGTTTAATTATTTGGTTTTGGTTTTATTATAGATGATTTTCAGACAGCCCAGCTCTTGGCATTAATACTTGAATTGCTAACTTTCTGCGTGGAGCATCATACTTATCACATAAAGAACTACATCATTAACAAAGATATCCTTCGAAGGGTACTCGTTCTCATGGCCTCAAAGCATGCTTTCTTGGCATTGTGTAAGTTTGAAAGCTAAACAATAAACTTGTATTTTGTGAATGTGAAGTGTTACATGGCTTCATTCTGCTGGAAGAAAACCATTCACAGATCATGACAATTTGTAACTAAATACAGAAATTCTGTTATACTCTGTGCTTCTCATACCAATTTATATATATTTCAGCTAGTATTAGTAAATAACTTTGCATTTATAGATACTTCTTTCCTAAAAAGCAGAAGGATTTTTCTTAATATCAGTGTAGAGATGAATTGCAAAGATACCTCAATATTGAATATCCTAAGATAATTATTGTAAATTTTGAATAGTAGAAATTTCAGAGGCATTTCATTAGAGATAAGGTTATTTGACTGTGTTAAACAGCACAGAACTTCAGTGTGCTGCCCTTCAAACTCTGGTAGTTTCTTGAGTGTGCTCAGCACACTAATAGCAGTGTCAACTTAATTCTGGAGGCAAGGAGGTTTTTTCCATTATTTTGCTGTGCACATATAGTGGAACAAAGCCTAAAGTTGACTGCGAAGTACTATACAATAAAAAGCATCTTTGAAATTTGTGACTGAATCACCCAAGTTTGGTTTTAGAACCCTTGTATAATCTTTTTTCATGTATACCTAGTTTCTAACCAAAATGTCCTGCCTTACTTTGAGATGATACTCTACTTTCTGTTTGTGTGGATATTCACACACTTGTATATGCTTTCAGAATGAACTTTAAACTGCATGTAAATTAAGTCTTTGCTTTGCTCTGTGTAAAGAAAATGTCCTTTGCCAATTTTAAAATGAGATAATTTGCGTCCTCATCAAATAGGACTTAATTGTTATCAAACTTACATTTGAATAATAGGAATGATAAGCAAATTTCCCAGTTCTTCTACTGAGCAAATATTTTATAAGTCATTTAAAAACTTTAAAATACGCCTTTATGGTAGTAAAGTAGTATAAGGTAGTATAGTTAAACCGTAGTATATAATTTCTTCAGTGAGCAGAGGTGTTTTCACTTGGACTGTTATGATGAAGGATGCATCAGTAAGCTTCAGCAGTATAGTCAAGACTGTTGAGAAGCATAAAATAGTTGAATGTTACCTGTTTCTAATGATGTAATGCTGTGTAAGAACTGAGATTGCCCTAAGTGATGCTGAATAATTTCTGGAATTACTTTTTTTTTCCTTTTAAACTTAAAAAGACTTTTTACAACACTTTTGTTTCAGGTGCCCTTCGTTTCAAGAGGAAGATAATTGGTCTAAAAGATGAATTTTACAACCGTTACATAATGAAAAGTTTTTTGTTTGAACCTGTGGTCAAAGCATTTCTAAATAATGGTTCCCGTTACAATCTGATGAACTCTGCCATAATAGAGATGTTTGAATTTATCAGAGTGGTGAGTGCTGTTATATGCTGAAGATAATTAGTGTATTGTTTAATCTTGTAGTAAACATGACTTTTCCTTTCGCTTGTACCCTAACTTATCCTATCATAATGGGATCATATGATACTGTATTTAAATTAACTTTCTTTTATATCACTGTTACATATTTATATGTTTGTTCTTATATTCAAGAAGTACTGTGACCTTTAAAGTTAAGTTAATGTAATAATGTGTTCACAGTACCCAGATTTGCGAAGGCAGCACTAACCAAGTTGTATCATGCAGATTGGATGGGCCTGTTATGACAGGAATGTAATTTGAAACTACTGGTACAAAAATACCAGATTTAGCTGTGCTCTGTAATGTCAATTTAACAAAATATGGAAACACACAGAAGTGATACCAGTGATTTTTTTTTTTATATTAATGGAGTGCTACAATGTTCCTTCCATGGGGAGTCTCTCAAAATATTCACACCAATTTCGCTCTCAGCACAATACTGTTTCTGCACTGTTGTTTGCATCCAGATTCTGACAGGGTGCTGTACAGGCTGTAAATGTGGTAAGTAGGGCCAAGCTAGGGTGCAAACAGTTGTGGAAGAGTAAACAGGTGAGGGAAAAAGGAGACTTTGTCACCTGTTGAAATCTTCTGTGCTGATGACCCATTTCCTCTTTGAGTTGGTCCTCAGGGTTAATTCAAGACTGAGATGACCTGAACATCATTGAAGAGTTGATTTTAAAATGGTTTTGAAGGCATGAAAAATGCTAATCCATATGGATGGCCCTGACTTCTGCGCTGTCTTTCAGTGCTCCATTAATTTGGGTGCTAATTCTACAGTTCATGTTATGGGGAAATAAATCCTCTTTCACTTTATCCTCCTTATCACGTGGATACCCAGGTTGCATTTCCAGAATACTACTTGGTATCTGTGAAGAATTTTTGTCAATTTTTAAAAAATGTGCTTTTGTCATTACTGATGTATTGCCATTCATAAAAGGTGACGTTTGAGCACGTAACCAGAAAAGGAAAATAATCAGTGTACTAACATTTATGTTGCTTTGCTTGTCCTTAGTAGATGGTAATTCAAGTGTTTATTCTGCAGTGTATTCCAAGGACTGTGCAGTGCTAGGAAAGCCAAACAATGCACAGGAGCAGTTTTCCTGCTGCAGTACACAGACCTGTGCTAGTCTCAGCTGGCTAGAGTGGCTTTGGGCAGCCACAGTGCTAAACTGGAATAGCAGAACAGTTGGGAGGCTTTTGTAGAGGACCTTGACCAGCACTGTATGGCCACAAAGGAATAACTCAATGTTAGTTTCTGATGAACATTATTTTCCTTGTTCTCATCCTAAACAAATACATTGAAGAATTATTTTTTACATAATTTATTTGCAGCAAAGAGAAACAGTATGAATGCTGAGTCTGTATCTTGGTAAACCTTTTTTTTTTTTTGGTTGGTTTCTTTTTAAATGTACGGATTACAACAAAGTTGATCTCCCAAAATAAAAATATTTAAAAGTTATAGTGGGAAGGACCTTTTAGAATTTGTTTTGATATAATTGTCTATCAGGGTTTTAGGTAGATATTGCTGGAAACTTGCTGCTATGGTGCCTGTTTTGCTAATCAAACACTTGAACCTCTAGATTTTTAACAATGTTTATACGCATAATATTCACTGTGGCATAAACTAATTAATATGATGCTTCCTATGATATGTTTAAAAATAATCTCTTGTTTCAGTTATAGTTTATATTGTATGAACTAAATCCATTTGAATGAAAATAAGTCACTTTATGGTTGTTTGTTCCTGTAGGAAGATATCAAATCATTAACGGCTCATGTAATTGAAAATTACTGGAAGGCACTGGAAGATGTAGATTATGTGCAGACATTCAAAGGTCTGAAACTACGATTTGAGCAACAAAGGGAAAGACAAGATAATCCAAAACTTGATAGGTAAAATGCACCAAATGTTCTAATTTGTGTGTTAGTGCTTTGATTCTATTTTGGAAATACTGGTGGGTAGTTCTGTGACAGTGGGAAATGTATATAGTTCAGAATCCTGCTTGCATCTCAGGCATTGCTGAATTTACTTTCTTAAAAGGGTGATTTCCAGATGTGTTGCTTCTAACTCTTGATGAGCTTTCAGATAACATTTTTGTTGGACCCCCAGTAATAATGCTAAGTTGTCATATCCTAAATTTAAGTACACTTGTAATAAGGCTGGAAGCATATCAAGTGTCTGAAGTTCATTTGCTTCAGTAACAGATTCCTGCTGTTTGATTTGAAAGATCTTTCAGCTGTGAATTAACATCCTGTGGATTTTTCCTTCAAAAATTCATGCCAGATTTCTTTTTATTTTAGTTAGTTGTGGGAGTAGATATTTAGATAAGCTGTATCAAAGTGACTGAGAAATAGAAGATACAAAGAAATTTTCAGGAAATACTTTGTCTCTATTAGATTTGTTGATGAAGTAAAAAGAAATCTGATGTAATACTTCTGATGTAATACTTCATTCCTTTTTGCCAGAGCAAAAGTTCCCTTCTTTAGTACGTAATTATCCAAGCTTAAAAGGTTAGAGTGTATAGGTAGCATAGGACTTTTTATTCCATTTATTTTTGGTAAATGATGCTACTTCTGTGTGTAGTTTCATAAAAAAAATAATGGGACTGCTTGTGTGAATAGATGAGTTACTCTTAAGAATTGTTAGCAAGACCTATTCTTGTTCTGTTGTCTTTAATTAATTTGGAAGTACATTAAAAAATTAATCCTGATTAGTCATACTAGGACATCTCAATTTCAGACTTTTTAAGTTATTTCCTACCATATTTAAATTTGAGATTTGTACAATTAAAAGGAGAGTTATCATTGTAGATGTGACTTAAAATATTGAAGTACTTTCAAGAGTATGTGTGGGATCAGCAGTTCTGATTGCTAACGTTCTACGGGTGAGATGTTATTACTTGGCTTGTGGTAGCCAAGTGTGAAATTTAACCTATGATTCTTAGGTTAATGCATGCATTGGAAAGAACACCCAGCTGCTTCCTTCAGTAATTTCAGTATAGGAAGTAAAACCTAGTCTTTCCTTGGCTTAAGTTGAGCTAAGTGATTGTGTACAGTTGTGCTGCTTGAGTTTATCCAACAGAAAATTATAGCTTCATGGGGTTGGTAGCTCAACCAACCCAGTTTTTATCTTCTTGCTACATTTTGTATAGTGGCTGCACAGGCCCTGTCACACGGTCCATATAATTTCGTAAGTGAAAGCCCAGAAATAATAAAATGCAAAAATAAGAATCTGTTTACACACTTTAGTAAAGAATAGTTTAGTAAGGAAGGAGACAAAAAAATTTGTTGACATAGGCCACAAAAGTGTTCTGTAGAGTGCCACTTAAGTTATAGTTTTGCACTATTAGCAGAACTTGAAGTTAAATGCAATGTAAAATGCTGCAGTATGCATAGATCCAGATGAAGGTGTTGGCAAGCAAATTATTCAGAATTAGATTTACTTTTTGAAGTACATTTAGCATTCTTATTTAATAACTTGTAATTTCCTATCTTTTCCCTTCTGGCTTTTTCCTGCAGTCAGTAATGCAAGACCTTCTCTAAATAGAATAAATCTAGATAGTATTATTAACATTTTTGACTCCAGTAACAGGCACTTTATGAAAAACATTAAATTTCAGACTTAAATTGTGGACAATAAATTTTGGAGAAATACTACAGAAAATCTGTCAAGGGTTTCAGGCTTTTGTTGTTGAGTCTAACAGTCAATTTCCATCTAGCAAAGAGAAGGGCATTCTCAGCCTCTTCTGATTTCCCCCCCACCCCGTTCTTTAGGGTGCACATCACTGCCCCTCTCCTTCAAGGCCATAATACAGCTTCTTTGAGAAAACAGGAGCTCAGAAAGGTGGAGCTGAGCTAGACCAACAGTAATAATAGATGAAATTGGGAGGGAGAGGTAGCACTTTGTATCCAGGGCTCTTAGACCCCCCCCAAATACTGACAAGTTGTTAATTATTTTCCAAAAAAAAAGTCCTTGGTTCTAAACTCTGGTTTACAACTTATTTACCAGTGCAAACTGTTAAATGAAGCCTGAATGCAGCACTTCAGTGACATTTATTAAAATTACTTTTAGTAGTGATGTTTGTAAGCTATAGAATTTTGGACAGATAGATTAATCTGAATGTGCTATTAGAAGAGCTGCACTTCAGTTGATTCTTTGTAACGAAAAATTTGTTATTTTTGCATTGAAAATACAAAGATTCACATTACAGAATGATTTGCTGGTATTTTTATTGCTCTACAATATTTGTATCTGTAAGCTGTCACTGTAAATGCCAAGTAAAAGTTTTATTATTAATATGACTTAGTTTTTGAATCAAAAGTTCTTAAACTTACTGTTCTGTAGCATGCGTTCCATTTTGAGAAACCATAGATACAGAAGAGATGCAAGAACCCTGGAGGATGAGGAGGAAATGTGGTTTAATACTGATGAAGATGATATGGAAGATGGAGAGGCAGTGGTGCCCCCTTCTGACAAAACTAAAAACGATGACGATATTATGGACCCTATCAGTAAATTTATGGAAAGGAAAAAATGTAAGTGATAAGAATGCCATACAGCTTATGCAGGAGCCATAGCTTGTATTCTTTAGACCTACTGCAATGAAGGATTTCCATATATTTGTGAAGCTCTTAGATTTTTAAATGGTGACACCAAGTTGGTGGACTACCCCTTAAAAAAAGTGTTGTTGTCTTTAAAAGCAGAATGATACAAAATATTGCTGTTGATTTCTTAAAGCGTTTGAATGACTGATATGTCTTAGCTGATAGTCAAGTTTTCCTGCATTTTATTCAGATTTATAATTCAAAATGTAAATCTTCAGGTGATGCCATTGGTAGAATAAAAGTGTTCATTCCTGGCCAATGACAACAGCTGGTGGGTGGTATAACGGTATGGAATAAAGGGTCTGTGATGACTCGCTTCAAGTTGTACATAAAGTATTAAGCCTTTTCCCACACAAAGTGATTTGTACTCAAATGTTTCACTTAATAATATGGCTTTATTTCTGATTTTTTTATGTGTTTATTTTTTTCTCTCTCCAGTAAAAGAGAGTGAAGAAAAGGAAGTTCTTCTGAAAACTAACCTATCGGGTCGTCAGAGCCCAAGTTTCAAGCTTTCTTTTTCCAGTGGTACAAAATCTAACCTTACCAGCCAGTCATCTGCAAGTAATTTGCCTGGATCCCCAGGGTCTCCTGGATCCCCAGGGTCCCCTGGGTCTCCAGGATCAGTTTCTAAAACCACATCTCAGATGGCAGCTATTACAACTAAGGTAATTTTGAATGGATATGAACTAACTTCCTTGTTACAGACTAGGAATTTGCTTTAGCATCTCTCTCAGGTTTGAGTGAATTCTAACATGTTAAGCGGTAATGGACTGTCTGGTTTGTGTGTATTTTTTGTCTGTCCTGTAGCATTTTTAAGGAGAACAGACTTGCATATAAAAGAGGAGATAAAAGCTCTTAATGCCCAGACTCTTTAAGTATGAAACAAAAAACCAGCTGCTGCTTGCAGAGATCTTTACTATGAAATACAGACATTTTGGATACATTGCAGAGGGATTTTTGGGAGGTAGAAATATAAAAATACTGAAATTTGACAAATTTTGCCAGACTCGACAATGTCCCGCCACCCCCAAAGAGAATTTCTACTGTTACTATTTTTAGTATTGTTCAGAATAATAAAATTGGCACATGTGAAAGAAATAGTATATTATGGAGAAGTGGTTGCTCTAAGCCAAAATGTAAACACTTTTTAATAGCCTAGTATGACTCTTTTACCTTTTGAAATAACATATAGTTTTGGATTGGAACATATTGAAGTACAAGAAGAAAGCCCATTTAAAAGTCAGGTTAACTTGCAGTGGATTTCCAAACCCAGCATTTTAAAATACATTTTAGGGTGCTGTTGGATTTTATCAGATTTTTGACTAAAACCAAGTTTATTTAAACCAAGTCAGGGAAATTAAGTGACTGGTGTTTTCTTAGCGCCAAGGGAGAGATAAGGTAGTGTTGGTACAACGTGGTTCGGATAATGAGAATTTTCTTGTTATAAAAAGTGTTTCCATTTCTGAAAGATCAAGTATGTGTCTCAGTTTTCGGGTAGCCTTGGATTAATTTTTTTAATGCCACCAGACTGCTTGTTCACCTAACTTCTAGTAAAGGCAGAGAGGAGGCTTAGATATTTTTTTATTATTATTTTTGTTGTTGTTGATTACCTTTTGTTGAAAACACCCAAATGAGTTTAGCTGATGCAATAATAAAGGGACACTTCCTCTAAATCCATCTATGGAGGAAGGGGAATCAAATTTATTTTGATTTATAAAAAAAATACAGTAGTCAGTTAAGCACTTTTACAAAGGGGTAGAACTGGCTTGGGATTTATTTCAGTCTGTTCTGTATTTCTTCTGGAGTTTTGTTTTCTCCCAGAGAGTATAATTCCTTTAATCTGAAATGGAGTCTTTACATGTGGATCATATTGCACATGGTGTTGGCTCAAATTTCAAGTCATGGTGGCCTAAGAAAAATGTTCAGGTTACACTGAATGTGCAGTGCACTGAAAAACCAACCATTTGTGGCTTCAGGAATAAACTACCTTCTTTCAGTGAAATGTACACTGTTTATAAATGTGCCACAGTTGCAAACTAGAAACAGTGTTGCCATCAGGGTTTTCATTAACGACCTTATCCTGTTATTTTATCTGTATATAGCCAGCGTTATGTGATATGTGACTATAGAATGTGTCATTGCTTATCAAGTTGTATTTTGGTATCCAGCTGGCTGAAATGTTCTGCTTTGGGTCTGTCATCAGACACCTGAATAAGTGATAGGATCTTTGAGGAAAGTAACAGTAACTACCATTGTAGTCAAATGTTAGTTAAATTTCAGAAATTGCAATGTACTGTAGTTAAAGTTTTTTAAAGTTCATTCCACTTCTTGGGTCCAAAGCTGCCTAATCTGAAAAATTGTGATTATTTGTAATACAAGAGAGTTTTTAACATTACTAGATATGCTTTCATTTTCAGCTGCCAAGGCTTTGAAATTTTGTAACCTGTACACCTCATTCAGTTACACAAAAAAAATGCTTTAAGTTACTACACATTTAAACTAGCTTTTGTAAAGATAGACTGTGTTATAAAAGTATCATAATTCAAAAATTAAAATTGAATTATATTCTGTATTTGTTTCTCAAGTACTTCAAATTGCTTGTTGCTGCAATGTCCTATGCTCGGTAAAAAAAATAATTTACATCTTTACAGATAGAGCTGCAGTGACAGCGAAACAAAGCAGAGTTTTGGATTTTCTTACATTTCAACTGGAAATATTTTTATCCAGTTGGATAGGTAAAACTCCATTTTGGATTTAAACATTTACACATTTTTCAGACAATATAATTTTCATCTATACTGAAGGGTTTATTTTTATTCTGCTTCATTTTAGTCAAAACTATGGCAATATCCTGTGCAAACATCACTTGCCAATAGAAATGTGAAGTATCAATGTGCCAGCACTTTCTTAATTATAGTAAATGTGTCTGTCTTTGTAGGGAGGCCTTGTTGGGCTTGTAGATTACCCAGATGATGATGAAGAGGATGATGAAGATGAAGATAAAGAGGAAACTTTACCCTTGTCAAAGAAAGCAAAGCTTGAGTCGTCATAATGGCAACTACTGAAGAACATTACGAGTTGGGGGAAGGATATTTTTTCCAAAAACAAAACACCCACAGCAAAGCAGCAGTCTCTTGTGAATTACTGTGTGAGACACAGCTCAACCTATACAAACGGATTTCTGCCAATCAAGTGCCAATTCGAAGGAGCAGAAGAAGGAGAAATATTTTGTTTAGGGGGAAGACTTATGCCTTTGAGCTCTCCAGCTTGGACCACACATTGCCCTTTTCTCAGGGAAGGAAATGGAAAACAAAACAGACAAACAAACAAAAGCCAACAGGGCAGGAGTTTTGTTAGTGGAACTCTGGATTGGCTGGTCAGTTGCTACAATCAGAATATGCTTTCTTGGACCATGTATGTGACTTCTGAAGAAAAGGCAGGTTTTGCCATAATTCTTCACTAGTTAAGAATGCCAGCAGTTTCTTTGTATAAAAAGAGACCTGCCTTTAAAATCGTACATTCTGAACATTTTAGTCAAGCTACAACAGGTTTTAAAAACCTCTATGGGGGAGGGCCGAATATAAAGTTTCCTTTTTTCTTTTTTTTTCTTTTTCTAATCTGTTCCCTTTGCCCTTTAAACTGCAGAATTTTTTTTTGAGGTGGGGGATTTGTTTATCCCTTCTTGATTAAAGATTGAGTGGAATTCTAGATGTTGTCACTTCTGTGTCATAATTTCCCCTCCCCCCCTGAGTGTATACTTAGTTGTTGAGTATATATTTGGGACCATTAAAATTTTTTGATGTAATATAATTTCACTGTTGTGCTTGGTACCTGTTTCACCCTGTGTAATTTGTTCTGCACCACAGTTAATTTGTTTAGGATTTTATGGAAGATGGTATAGTTTTTATTGGGGGGGAAAAAATAATCTTACCACAATGTGCATAAAAGCAATACTATTTTGTGACTCAATATTGTATATTAAAATTTTACATCAGCAACTGTCAAGAAAAAAGAATCAGGGAAATAGGATGGAATAAAAAATTGAAACCTATAAATATGAACTTAGTATTCCAAAGAGACTTTGAAATTTCACAATTTAAAACAATGACGATAGGCAAACTCATCGAAATGCAAGGTGAATGATTTAGGAATGCCAATATATTGACTCATTTGACTTATAAAAACAATAAAAAAGAATTAATTAAAGCTGAAGGAAAATGGCAGTAGTGGTATTTTTTAAAAATCTGATTTCCTTTGGAATACCAGTTTTAGTGACTCGAAGATGGTTGCAGAATAAACTTTTTACAAAAATACCATCTTTTGAAATTTATTCTAATATTCTCAATTGAAAAACAGCAATTAAACTTCAGGTCTAACTCAATGACTACATTCTTTCCCCTTTTTCCAAAAATCTAAATAATACTAGTTACTAATTTGAAACTATATGTTATATCCTTCTTCCTGACTGCTTTTACAGAAGATGGCTTTGATTGCACAGCAGTGCTTGCTGTGAACGGGAGTCTATTCAGTTCCATTGCAAACAAGAGACCCTTTCTTACATATATTTTCAAGAGGTGATTTCCTTTTGGACATTCAAAGCAACAATTTTCTGTTGTAACAATTGTCATGTTATACATGAATGGATCACATACAAATAGAAATAAGAGAAATGAAAATCTGAGGCTGGATCATATGTGTTCACAATCCAATACAGATTAGCACTTTGAATATTGTCCGTTGCATGGCAGATTCTATTCTTAACTACAAAAGTCAGAACTTTTTTGCTTGGACTTCAGTACATATTAGTAATTTCACATTTAAGTAAGTGTGCATTACGGAAAAATAATTAGCCAGCCTTTCCTCAAAGGTCATTTGAGATCACTTTCCAAGGTTGAATTTCTGCAATGTGTTTGAAACGGAACAGAGCAGTTCTCAGCAATAAATCTTACACCAAGGGCAACAGTTGATTTGGTCACTACAAGATTAGATGAAGTCTTCTGCTGAGTACAAGAGTCCCCATGCTGTCTCAGTGACCTGCCTGAAACCTGATTTTTTTCCAACTTCCTTGTCAGACAAGATATCATAACAAGAAAATCTGTAGTTTTGCAGGTTTTATTAATTGGATCTTTCCCAATCTGTCAAATTTTCCTTGATATAAAGCTCTCAAAGTTTATCCATACAGTCATCTTCGTGTACTCCAGGCTATATGTCAGGAAGTCATTCTTCTGAATTAGTTGAAGGAACCTTTTTTGTTAATGTTTCTTGTGTTCCTTCAGCTATTGAGTTGATCAGCTTGATCTTGTGATGTTTGATGCTGCGCTATTCTAAACTTTCAGATACTTTCATAATACTTGGATCTAAAATCTTTCAGTACTGAAGCATTACCTTTAATAAAAGAAACACTATACTTAAGTTACAAGGTTCGGTCAGAATAATAATATAAGTAGGAATATTTTTGAATTTATGTTTTTATGAAGCTTGAAGGATTAGTAAAATACTAAGCTGCACATCTTTTAATGCTGTCAAACTTGTAAATGGTTAGTTGTCTTCCCAGTTATCTAATGCTTGTGGCCTCACAGGACGTGTACAGTTAGATAACTCATTCATGGAAGTTGAAAGTAGTCAGAAAGTAGGTGAGTTGGGGACAGTGGTGGGGTATGCCCGTGCCCAGTGACTTTCCCTTTTGTATTCATGGAAAAATTAAAATATATTTCAGGACAAAAGGGAAATAGTGGGATTGTAAGAAATGATGGCTATAAAAAAAAAAGGAATTAGTGAAGAGGTGGGAAAAGTTACATTATAAAGCATAATCCAATCTAGATCTTTGGGCTGGTAGTTTTTTGTTGGGTTTTTTTGTTTGGTTGTTTTTTTTATTCTTAGTTCTAGCACTGTTTGTCCACATCCCAAGTGATCTGTGTCTATGTTGTATGAAACATGGCTTGGTCATCTTAATTGCATTTTAACTGTATGCTTCAGTATGGTTTAGAGAGTAAACCCGTAAGTATTGTACAGGCAAGACACAATGTGCTTGAATCATCAGTACAGGCCCCTATATTCCTTCAGGGGTTGCAACTTGATGCTAGTTACTCTGATGTACACTTCCCAGCTTTGAGCCTAGGTTTGCTGGGAATACCAGACAAAAGTATATGAACTACCTGTTCCCCCAAGAAAGCAAGCCTTTACTCTAATGAAAGTAATCCCAGGTAATCTGGAAAATTTTCAGTTTTTCTTCCACTCTGTATAGAGGGCAGCTGTGTTCAGTTGACAGTGGATGCCACTGAAAAACAGATCTCCTATGTCATGAGGGCGGAAGGACCTGAAAGCTGGTGTATCTAACAATAAATTGTCTCTAAGATGTACCTGTCTGTAATACACCTACTTGGTAAACAAAATCAGACTGTTCATCCATCTCTCATAGCTCACCCAAGTGAGATGTCATGTTCTCATGGAGTTGTCAAGCAGGCCCAATCCTTTTAACTTACCAAGGATGAAACCATTCAGATTGGTCTTAACTGAGTTTTCACATCTCTGCAAATTTCAGAAACTGTTTAATTAGATAACTGCTAGGAGTCTGTTCCCATAGTGCTACTGTGGCTGCACTAGGGAGCAAGCTGCCTTTCAACCCAGCACAAGTTACACTGATTGCCTTGCCAAATTGTTTCCTAGCATCTGTAGAGTGGCCACAGAGGTTTAGTCTTACCTTTTATCAACCATTCTACAGCTGCAGAGGCATCCTTGAGCAATGCTGTCTCTGCTAGAGTACTACTGCAGTTCCCTTGCATTGAGGATATCAAGACCCAGGTAAGTTGTGAAAGTAGGAGACCAGGTGGGTTACCACTTGGGCTCACCAGAAGCCTAAGTGTAAAACCTGGCAAGCATTCAGAGGAGTTATCTTGAAAACCTTCAGTTGTTGGTAAGTTGTCCGCGGGCATGTTCTCTGCCTGCTCCTACTGCTTTCTCTTTTTGGAGTCCCAAAGGAATTGAACTATAAGCTATATATACTGTAGTCCAGACAGGAGGCAGGGCATGTGAGCATGCTGCAGATATAGCAAGACCACCTCAAAGAATTTGTAATGCCTGCCTTCAACCACAGCCACAATTTATATGGACTGTTATTTGTGCAAGGGAGGCATAATTTAGTGTATTTTTGTAGGTGGCTGGCTATCAGGTGAGCTTGTATCTTGATTTAATATTGTTCTAGTTGCAATCACAGTCACAGAAGCATGTAAATCTTCTGGGTTTTAATATAAATTGAAATTAATAAAACTATTCAAAACTGAAATAAACCCCTGCAGACCGCTGGAAAAAAAAGGCTGCCTGAAAAAAAAGAAGGGAGGAAATGCAGTCTTGTATGTCAATCGTGTTTATGAAAAATGTAAAAATAACATAAGAGCCGGTGGGTTATATTAAAAAAAAAAAAAGCTACTGACAAATTATTGCAATAGCTACTGATTTACAGTTATTTCAGACCTGTGGTGGTACCCTTGCTGTGCACTGTTGCGTGTCCTGGAGACGTAAAATATCAACCTTTCTGAGAACTTCTCTGAAATGGCTCCATGTGAACAGCTGTTTGTGGTTGAGATTGAGACCTGGAAATTATTCGGTATAGGGTGAAATTACTCTCATAAAATGTGCATCTGTAGTTTCGACTGGGGATGACTTGGGCTGAATAATGTCAATTTTGATACTCCACTTGTGAGGAACTTTAAATTACATGCATAAAGATACTGTATGTGGGCTGCACACCTAGAAGGGTTCCAAAGCATTCAGTAGTCGTGTGTATCACTGTTCGTTAGCATTGATTCTGCAAGTACATGCATGCTGCAGCCCTTGTACTATGCTCGAGAGTTTTCAGACAAAGTCAGTCTTTTCTCCTGTGTTTCACATGTACACTTTAGTGGCTGAAATCTTGGAAATCTCATTTTAAAGTGTGCTTGCCTCAGTAAGGCTTATTTTAAATCTCCTAATGTTGAGTGGCCTTTTGGCAGCTGTGGTGTTGAGGTGGGAGGTTAATGCTGCTAGGCTAGAGTTCAGTACAGTCTTCCATCCTCCTGGTGAGACCAGAGACGGTAAAAGTGTACCTTTGTGCTCTCACTGAGCTGCTGTTGAATGGTCCAGGATCCCTGAAGGAAGCTGTGACTGGGGGTATGCGATTTGTTAATCTTGCCATTCAGTAGGATTTGATCAATTTTGTGACTAAGGGTGTGGAGGTAACTGGAAGCAGCTGCAGCTGAACCAACTCACAGGAGCCTACGCTAACAACAACAATGAGCGTCTGGGAGAAACTTTAAAACTTCTGTGTTTCCAATCCACTTCTACTTTTACATGTCTGAAAATGGTGGTGTTAGATCATCTACCCTGAAAAAAAGGCTTGTTTCCTCCCCATAGCTCCCCCTACTTCAAAGAGTCCCCCAAAACAGAAGTCGCTTCCTCTGCTGCCATCACTTGGAATTTGGTAGATTAGCCAGGAGAGCTGGAAACTGCAACTCTAGTTGAAGAAATAACTGCTGATAAAAATACAACAGAGCATGGCTTTTAGCATGTTTGAGTTTACCTTAAAAATGGAAATAAACAATCAGCCTCTTCAAGGTAGTCTACCATATCACAACACAGCCCACCTCTTAATATCTGGTTGGTTGATAGGCCTTTCCCACGGAGCGTCAAGGCTTACTCTACTATAGTAATCATACACCATGGCTGTTTTAGGGTGCTGCTAATATAAGAATGTGTCTGGCAGCTTGCAGTATCTTACCAGCCTTTGTAATTTTTGTATTAGCAAACTACGGCTAGATAGCTGATGTAGATCGGATACGACAGTGTGTACACTGTAGTGAATACAATCGGTGTGTGTCTAATCTTATCTCTGATTTTTGGACACCCCAAAATAAAGTAGGGAAAGAACTGAGTTATGCTGATTGACATCAGAGTATGAGGACAGGTATGAGGTGTATATAGCCAAGGAAGGAAATGGCTTTTGAACAGTAGCCTTGCCAAAGTACAGTTCTCTGCTTTTATCACTGGACAGGCTTAGCTTTGTGCCTTTTGTCACAAACCTTTAAAACTGGAATCTTTTATTTCGTTAGTTCCTTAAATTCTTAACATTCTTCCTGGGTCTGACTCTTGCACACAGCAGTGAACTTGGGCTGCTGTTTGAGCAGGCAGCAAGGACACAAATCTCCCCATTCCCCATGTTGTTCACTGTTCCAAGAAACAGCTTTCAGTAGGTATGAGGTGGTGGTCCCAGCCCTACTGCCATCTACCTCCGTGACAAGGCTTTGTTGACTTGTCCTCCTTGAAGTCTTTTCCTTGCACATGAATTTACGCTTTTCTTCAACTTTAGCCAGCTTAAGTACTTTCCAAAGCTGCGTACAAAATCTTTGGTTGTGTTTGCCTGTTACTTTTACCTAGCCCTCAGTGTCATCAATACAGATAGTGATACACTCTTGTATAACTAAAATGCCAAAACATCAGTCTGACGAATGAATTCCCAAAGCATTGGATCTTCAAAACCACATTCTGTTCCTGTAAGGACAGTTGCTAGTGATGACTGATAGGCATTGATACTGATGATTTGAAAACACGTCAGTATTAAATCTTTAATGTAATCAAAAGACGTTCCATATGATACATTTTATTTCTTTCTGTACTTCCCTTTTTCCCTTTAGAGGAGCCAGTGGCAGTCCCTAGTGCGGCCCTATTGGTGGTTCTACTCAGCTCATGATTCCCAGTTAACGATGCTGGTGTAGTGCTTCTTTCACCTCCTGAATCTGAGGAATGTGTATCGCCTCGGTTGTGTTCTGTGCCTTGATGAGAACCCAAGCTTCTGGATGACATCCTCAAGTCTTTACACAATTATTTGGGTCCTTGCCTCTTCAGTAATCACCTTCTCAACAGACTAGGCCTTATTGTGACTTTGAAACTTCAAGACATGCTTCTGTTTCTGCTGCTGCTTCAAATTACACCCTTCCTGAATTTCTGGACATAGTTCCCACACTCCTGTACCCAAGCTCACTGCTTTATATCACAACCGGTCTCTGGTTTTAGCACCTCTTTAGCTTATGAGTCTAACTTAAATGAATTTGTTCTCCTTTCTTTCAGGTTCATGAGCATTCCTCTGCTGCTGTGGCACTCCTTGCTTCTCTGAAGGGTTCCAGTTGAGGAGGTTATCCCATCGTTCTAGTGTTTGCCTGTGATGTGAGTATTCCTCCCTTGCTTTCAAGTTCATGCAAAAACCCAAAACTTACTGCTGCCCCTTCTTCTTCTCCCCATATCTTTTGCTCAGTTTTAACTTCATTGCTTGCCGTGTGTTTTTGACTCTGCATTTACTTTCTATGGACTCAGAAGTTTGATCCTGCCCAAACTCTCCTTGTATTTTCGATTCTGTTCTGTTAATCTCAACAGGAGCCAATACAACTGGCTTAAATTTCAGCACTGAATGAACATCCCGCCCTGTACCAAAGGTTAATGCTAGGTTTTCTGGGAGTTTCTCTCTGAATGTTTCCTTTCAGATACCAGCCACAAGGACTCTGTAATTACAATTGCCAGCATCACACACCCTCCACCCCTGCATTGAGATTGATCTAAGGCACATAAGCAAATACTTGTGGAGTTTTGTTTGGGGTTTAGTAGTGCATATAGGGTTTGGGGGAGTTTATTTATTTATTGTCATTCAGACTTTTCTAACATAGTGGTTTTTTTACTGCCTTTGTCCAAACGAAATGAACAATATTGAAAACAGCATTTCAGAATCAGATATTGTGAGGAGCAAAGCTATCTTCTGGACACCTTTTTTTTTTTTTTTTTTCCTGTCACTCACTGTTTACAGCTCCAGAGTCTGTCTAAAGTAAACTTGCTTCACAGCTGAGAAGTTGGTTGATGAACAGTAGAGTCATATTTACAAGAAAATTGCTTAACGACAGTCCCAAGCAAAGGTGGAGAAAAAGCCCTTTCCTGATTACCATGAGTTTAACTCTTGTATTGTAACCTTGTGAATTCTGTTATTCCCATTCCTCAGCAACTTACACTTCAGACAGCAGATGAATGGTAGAGCTTTGTTGATGGTTGTAAACGTTGCTAGGGGACAGTCTGGGGGAGGTGAATCATGCCATTTACAGTCACCCTAAAGGAACATTTGGGAATGCTTGAGCTTAGAAATTTCCTTCTGTGGTCTGTGTTGCTGAGAGTCGAGTGCTTTGTGGCTGTGAAGAGTGCTTTAGAAATAATCATGATGATAATGTAGGCATTAAACATCCTGGTGTCTTTGGTTGCTTGTACCTCTTGTATGGGTTTTAAATCATTGTTGTGCTTCTTACTTCTTCAATAAATATGTTTTTAGTTAAAAACCATGTGCAAATGGTATAAAAAAGTTGTTGCACATTGCATTAAATACTACAAATTTTCATCATTTCTTTATTGTAAGAATCGTGATTACTAAGTGCATTTGCACATACATGTCTAGATCTGAACTTCCTTGGATATATTCACAGGTATTTATTTTATTGCATTGGACACATTCATGGGTATTTATTTCATTTTGTCTGCTGTGATTAGGCAGAAGCTTTAGGTACCACCAGAAATGAGAGCTTGACTTATAGTAAGTAGGTGAGGTTTTACAAGCTAAGTCTTTGGTGAAACACAGGGTGGGTAAATAAGTGCTCAGGACAACACTGAGGAAGTGGTACATACCTAGCTGGGGCTGACAGGTATGACACAGAATTACTGAGGGGGATTAAACCAAACGTACATAGTGTGGGGGTCGAATAGCTTGGATATGGCTTTTGCCCAAGTCAGACAGTCTGTACTGTGTACCCTAACTTCGCAGGACTCCAGGGCAAGCCTGGTCTTGTTCCTCTTCAGGACAACACGGCCTTACCAACAGGCACTGCTCTTGTGGGGTCAGCTTGAAGTTTGCAGCTGAGGAGGGCGGTTAGACTCGGGCACTTTAGCAGGCTCGCAGTTGAGCATTTCTCAGCGTGTCTCCCACAGTCTTTCAGCTCTTTGATCTTCACCCGCAGAGCTGGCAGCACTAAGATTCTCCCTTGTCATGCGCGTTGAAGAGGTGTAACGGTATTTTTTTTATATGACATCAGTGGCACCGCTTTTCAAAACAAGAAAAATGTCATTTCCCACCGTTGTTTTGTTTTCAGCACCAGAGGTGAAAACGCAGCCGCGCCCGGAGCCCAGGAGCGCCCCGCTGCCCCCTCCGGCCCCCGCCCCGGCGGGACGCGCCGCCCGCGCCCCCGGTCTCTCCCGGCAGAGGGCGCCAGCCCGCCGCCAGCACCGCCAGCACCGCCAGCCCCGCTCCGCTCCGGCCGCTGCCGCACCGCGTCTCCGGCACCCGCCACGCTGCTGCTCCAGGCCAAGCATTTCCTCTGAGCGCTCGAATAACGCGTCAGCGCTCGGCACCTAACAGCACCCCCGCGAAGATTTTCCGGATAAGAAGTCTGGGGTTTATAATTGTGCTGCTCCATCATGTGCCCTACCTTTCCATCATCTCACTTGCTGGCAACACCTAGATAGGACCATGCCAAGTCAACTGTTGCTTCACTTCAGGACTCTGTAGAGGCGTACTGCTACAGGTGAGTCGCACCCAAGCTGTGAAAAGTAGGAAAGAATTCTTTCCAGCATTGTATTCTCTCTTCTCTAAAGAGGACTACACATTTTCCACATATTTTTCTTTTGACTCTAATGATTAACGCATCTGTCCTCATTTTTTTAATGAAATCTGTTCACAAATCAGAAGATCATCAGGATTCAATAAATAGGAAGTATAGTAATCCATCTAAGTGTTGAAAAATGGTTAACCACTCTTTTTCTCTCCACACCTGAGCAGGAGCTGCTACCCTCAAAAGCCTACCTGCTTCTCCTTCCACCTGCAACAGATAGCTTCCTTGCAAACCTTCCTTCTTTCCAGGTTCAGAAATGCTGGGACTACACCACTGTTGTGGTTTAGGCCCAGCCAGCAACTAAGCACCGTGGGGCTGCTGGCTCACACTTTCCCCTGCCCTGCACCTCTGGTGAGGTGGGAAGGAGAATCAAGAGAAAAAGGTAAAACCCCCACGGGTTAAGATAATGAGAGTTAATAGAACATCATTAGAGGAAACAAAGGTAGTAACAATAATACTAATGAAATAATATACCTAGAGAGTGATGCAGAATGCAACTGCTCACCACCCAGAACCTGCCACCCCCTGCTCAAACTTCCCCTGGCCAGCTCCCTCCCCCTGCTATATAAAGGGCGCATATATATATATATATGTGTGTGTGTGTGTTTGTGTCCATATGTATATAGGACATGATGTTAGGGTCGTATCGAATATCCCAGTGGCTGGTTCTGTTGTCTATCCCGGCTGTGGCTCCTCCCAGCTTCTTGTGAAAACTAACCCTATCCCGAACCCAGGACAATGACTCCCACAAAGGGTTAATTAACTATTTATACCCTCCTGGTACATCCTCTGGAGAAACTTGGAGGGAAGCAGTTGTATTGGCTTGTAAACAAGTGGCAGTTGGCACGGGCCACGTCCGGCTTAGCAACCACGAGTTATCCTTCCTCGGTCTACAGGTTTGAGGATCAGAAATGAATGGCGTGCCTTGAACAGCGTGCTCGCCGGCCATTCCTGTGTAATAATGGGATCCATCCAAATGCAAATCCCAACCCCGAGGCATGGGCTACTCTGGATTTCCTTGACGAGAACCCAGCTGCCGCTCCGTGGGGCTGGTCTAAGGGCAGCCCGGGCGGTGAAAAGGGCTAATGCCCCCGCTGCGGGGCCGGGCCTCTGCGCTCCCTTACACGGGGGCAAGTTTCCCCTTCGTCGCTGGAGGAGTCTGTCAGAACCGCACACACAGTCTGACCGCACTCATGTATTGGTGACCGATGCTACCAAAAAGTACTGGGTCCCCGATCCGTACAGGGCTGCCTAAAATAAGGATCTTCGTAAAGCAAATCCTTACAAGCGATCTTCGGTGCGACAAACGGGCTCCTGCAATGAACACCGGTGTCATCAGTTAGCAATGGATTGCTGGCAAACTGCTCAGGTCCCTCAGGCAAAACAACAGATGTTCTCGACACAAACACACATACACACCCCTGCCTTTCCAAAAACGTATGGAAGATTAAGCGGTTAATAGTAAACAGAAATTCAAATACGGTTTGCCTGACAGTGTGAGATCCAAAATACATTTTGCGAGTTCAGTATGATGAAACAATAGGCAAAATGCATTAAGAAGTAGCTAATGCAAGGACCGATAAATATCAGAGATAAAAGACTGCATCCGTGAAAAATAGAGCAAACAACGGGACGTGAAATCTAGCAAACCCAAATCTCTCTGTGTAACACCCTGCACCTAATACTTCAGCTTTATGACCAAATTATATTTCCTCAAAATCGGAGACTGGGATAAATAAAGCAGTAATTATCCAGATTACCTGGGAGAGATATATATATTTAAATTTTTTTTCCAACTAAAGGTAGAATGGACTGTGCCCCTGCATGGAAATAATTCCGATCCTGGGTAGCGAAGCAGTGGGGTTACAGCTGCCTGTGCTCGGGCAGCACCGCGCCACTCACGGCGCACCCGAGCCCCTCGAGCTGCGCCAGCGCGGAGCACGGGGCAGCGCCCCGCGGAGAGCTCACACCCTGCGCCTCGGCACCGCCACCCCGCAGCAAACCCCTGACGCTGCTGCGCGTTTGAAAGCTTACACCCTGCACCTCGGCACCGCTACCCCGCAGCAAACCCCTAGTGCTGCTGCGCGTTTGAAAGCAGCGCTGAGGAACGCCTCTTGCACCTTGTTGCATTTGATTTCAAACGTGCACGCAACAGGTTGTGCCTCTCGTTTTTATCAAAAGTTTTCCTTTTTAGATTTTTGTGCTGCAACAAAGGGTTTATTCTGCACGCTTTGAAGCTTCCCTAAAAAAAAAAAAAAACAACGAACAAACCCAACTCTTCTTGCCTGTACTTCAGGGGTAGTTCCATGCTTTTTAAAGCAGAAGCTTTAAAACCGCGCGTTAGCGTTCGGCGCTGGCGCTGCTTTCCAGCAGAGGAGGGCACAGCGCCCTGCAGCTCCGAGCAGCGGCCGCAGGCGGGGGAGCAGTCCCACAGCCGCACAACTCGGGGGCGAACCTCGCCGCGGGGCACCGCATCACCTCGGTTCAAACGAGGTAACGAACCCAACCTCCTGCCCTCTGCCTCCGCAGCGCCGCGCCCCGCCAGGGCCGGCCGCAGACGGGAGACCAGGCCGCCAGCGCTCCTCTCGCAGACTTTCGGCCGAGGGACCTCGCCACGGCGGAGGCGGGACCGGCCGCTGCCGGGAGGCGCAGCGGGCGGGCGAAGCCGGGATGGGCAGCGCGCCTCGGAGACACCGCCAGCAGCTCGCCCCGGCTTCGCCCCGCGGCCCGCCCCCCGCGGCCGTCCAGAGCGCCGCCCATTGGCCGGCGCCGACCCTCTTCGTGCCTCTCATTCGCGGCGGGTCGTGCCCATCACGGCGCTGCCGCGGCCCGGGTCTAATTGCTGGGGCAAGGGCGCGCCCCGCCACAGGTAGCGCCGCGGCGGCGGCGGCCGGAGCGGGACTGGGGGGGCCGCGCCGCCTCTCTGAGCTGCCCCGTAGGAGCCTCTGTTTCTGACTCGCGCCTCTGCTCTCGGCCTCGGAGGACTTCGCCGCGGGCGGCTGTCCCCGTTCGTCCCCCCCTCCTGGCGCGGCTCCGCTTCTGCCCGGGCAGAGCCTCCCGCAGCTGCTGGGCGAGCTCGGTGTGGGAAGATCGGCCTGTTGCTCAGGGAGGAGGGACTGCAGCGGTCGGCGAGCGGCCCCGCGTCTCCCCCCGGCGCGGGGGCGGGGGACTGATGAGCCGCGCATTGTTTCCCCTGTAGGCAGCGCCCGGCGGGCAGTGGGGCGGCGGGCCATGGGCTCCGCGCCTTTGTCTCCCGAGTGAGCCGGCCCCGCTCCCGCAGCCTCCCGCCGCCGCCAGCCGGGTCCTGCCGACATGGACGTGACCGTCTCCGAGCTCCTGGAGCTCTTCCTGCAGAGTCCCTTGGTGACCTGGGTGAGCAGAGCGGGGAGGATGCCGCTGGGGCGGCCCCGGCCCAGCGGGAGTCCGGCGGGGCCCTCCCGCCATCCCCCTAACGCCGCTGTCCTTCCTCCCGGCAGGTGAAAACCTTGGGTGCCTTGGGGAGCGGGGACGAGGACAACCTCGGCGTCTACATGGACCTCGTGGATGGCGTCGTCCTGAACAAAATCATGCTGCAAATGTGAGTG
>WTSP01000883.1:29616-51141 GCA_025331215.1 Actenoides lindsayi | reverse complement strand
AATTGTATGTCCCTGACTCCAGTACTATAATACAGCTCCTGCACACAGTTCCTGTCTGCTGCTGGACACAGTCTCGGACTTTCCCAGTGCCTGCCCCACAGCATCAGTGGTGACAGTGATGTAATTACCATCAGGGGAGTGGTTGAGTTCGATACTGTTTTTGTATATATTTGTATATATTCCATTTTTATTATTATCAATTTCATTAAAGCTGTTCTAGTTTCCTTTTCCAATTGATAAGTGTCTCTCTCTTATTCCCTTTCTATTCCACTTTGGATAATGAGGGGGGTTAACAGAGAGAGTCTGTTATACCTCTAAATGTTTTCTGTTTTCTCCAGAATTATTTCAGTTGGGGTTTCAAGTGTTCAAAGGATGAGTATGAATTTTGAGCTGCATTATCTAGTTCTTTTCTAGTCCTAAAAATGAATCCAGCATTGTTTATAAATGTGACCATCACTGAATTCAGTAAGACTATGCAGGACATAGGGCAGCCCAAAAGTCTTTTTTGGGTTTTATCTCCAGGAAATCTAGCATTCTGGAAGTGTGCTATAGGGAAAAGCATGAAAGCTGAGCCATGAAGATTACTCTAGTCATACAAAGAATTGTGCTGATGAGTACATGGAGGGCTAGTTCCCTTCAAAATGTTATTCTTAAAATGAAGAGGGACTGTGGACTTCAGTAACAAGGGCAACTCTGGAAGCACATGTTTCTGTCATCCTTTGTCCTTCTCATTTTGAGCTACATGTTTTTATCCTTTATCTGGAAATATTGCATTTTCCCCAGACTCTCTAGTATATGCTGACTGCTAAATGCATTCCTTCATGACAAAACAATTGCATAGGGTTCCTCACAGCATTCCTGTCAAAGTAGAAGAGACCAGGGATATATCAATCTAGTTTGCAAATGAATGCTCTTGACACATTTTCTTATGCTCTTATTAACTGGAAAATTACATATTGAAAGGCTTTAATGCAATTACAGTCAAACTCCTAAAATGGAAAAAGGTAACTTTAAATTTGCCAAACTATAAGGATTTGTCAGGACATTCTGAATCTTAAAGAGACAATTATGTCTCTATTTTTTCCCTAGTTTCCATTACAAGGAGCTCTGAATTGTCCCCTCAAGGAGGTCAGTCAAAGTACCATACTGGAAATGCTACCTGCCTAAATCAATCTGGCAATTCATTGCGTGAGTAAAATACATGGTATTATCACTTAGGACCAGCATATGAATGCACCAGCATAAGTTCAGAAGTAGTTACAAAGCAGTCACAGAAAAAGTATGTTGAAGGTGTCACCTCCACACTTATACCTCTGAGGAACTGTTTTTTTAACTATACAGAATGCAATCAGACACTGCCAGCTAGCTTACATACACTACAATGCTGTAATCATTTTCTTTTCAGGAGACACTTCTTGTAAACACGGAGGCTGTCAAATTGAAGGGGAATATGCAAACACTAAAAATGCCATCACTAATTACTATGGCAACTCCGAAAATTCTGGTATTAAAATTAAAGACTTTGGTTTACATGTCCCCTTTTCTCTGGTGGAAAAAAATCCAACTTAATAACATTTCATATATCTTACTTATAATTAAAATATTTAAAGGTATGTATATTCTTTTCATAGAAAATTTTTAAATATGAATACACACCCAAGCTGCAAGCTGATTTAGATTTGAAATCCACAGATGATTGTAATTAAGAAGTGAAAATATTCTACAGGTATGTTTTGCAGTTAGAATTGAGCTATACAGTTTGGAGAGTAGACAGCAATTACCTTCAACTCACCAGTTATTAAAATGCTTTATTTTCAAAATAGGAAACGGTAACATTCTCTGTGGAGATGTAAAAGCTTGTAAAATGTCATCCATTGAAACAACCAGAGGAATGTCAAGGTTGCATTTAAGATTCGCAGAACATGTTCTTTGATGGCCTAGAATTAAAAAAAAAAAAAAAATAATTTAAGATTTGTCTTGGGAAGGAGGGGATAAAAATTTACAATCAAATGGAAAAACATACACTGAGATTCCCACCTTGATATTAAGACTCCAGCTGAAGCTGCCATGGCTTAAACTAAAATCTTGAGTTATTCTAATATCTAAGAGGGAATGTAAAAATAATAGAACTAGAAAACCTTTACAAAGTTAACCACTCTTGGACAGCTTTCCCCTCTGCTTTAAATGAATGATGAAATGAAGGCTGAGAAAGCATCAAGGCACACAAGGTAGAGCAGAGGGCACCAGTGTTGCTGCCAGCTATAACTGCTGTGTTCACAGAGGCAGCAAGGTGACCAGAAGAAAGTGCAGCCCTCCACTCAGTATTTGCTTTTCTTTTCACATATCACAGTCTGAGCAGGTACCTGGAGGGACCCTCTCAGCCTGCACCATAGTTCCCCCAATCCACTGGTAGGTGAGGGTGGAAGGGGAATCACTGCGTGCATGAGTATTATTTGCACTGGGATGTGGGAGAGGGCTTCAATGTCATTCCAGAGCTAGAAGATGCTTCAAAGGCCCAGAGAGTAAGATAGGTCAGAATCAAACCTAAAATAAATTTTGAATAACACTGAATTCAATAGAAATTATCTCTGCTTCACCTGGTCTAGGTACTTGATTCAAGTCTCAATACTGTATTGCTAACTTTCAGATATACTCCTCCCAGAATCTGAATGTCTTTTAGTAGGGCCGGAGCATACACATCTCTTGACAAAGAATTTCTGACAAAAAGAGACAAACATGTGACAAAAAAAGAAGCTCCCTCATTTTCATGTGGTCAGATACTGCTCAAGTATCTAGTTAACTCCAGTGTTATAATGGTGAGGGATTTTATGCCTTTATTCTCTTAAAACCAACCAGCAATCAAAGACAACTACATTTAACTGGCTTCCAACACCACCGCAGGAACACTGAGAAAGCTGGGGGAAAGTTACTGGTTCATGCGAATAAAGCTGAATATTGTAGTTCATCAATTTTCATAATGAAAACAAATCAGAGTTTCTGGTTGCTTACAGTGGCCCAGAATTACAACACAAAGATTATATGCTACCCTGCAGTATCTGTGAGATTCCTTCACTTTACAAGCATGGAAAATGTGTGGGAGATGAACCAAAGACAGGACTCTTGACAGAGCAGGGAGCTGTGCTCGGTAACAGGTTTCCCCTTCCGCCTCTCACTTCGTCACAGTCGCCAGCTCATCTCAGATTATGGAAATGCTTTCAATCTTCCTTTCTGCATTAGCCTGTTATTAATTTTACACTTTGTTCTTTCATCAGTAGCTCTTAATTACTGTAATTTTGTTCTACGGTTTTTGATAAACTCATGCAGTGTCCTCTTTTCACACTTTCATCCTATTGAATTGAAGGCGATGACTCCAGCAGTTGTGAATGGAGTTAACACAGGACTAAAATATCCCACCACACACAAATGATTAGCTACCCACATCATGACTTCTGCTTTTGTGCAGTTATTTCAGGAGATAAGGCTTTGGTGTGAGTTAAAGAAAAGCCAGTGTCGGGCACCTGTGGAAGAGAAGGAGAACAAAGCAAATTTCATTACATTTTATCTGGACTTGGTTGTGGCTTCATTCCCATTTCCTGGATGGTTCTCTGCTGCATGCTTCTGAGAAGGCATCAGATGTTCCTGCCTGCTTGCCAGTGCCAGCAGCTGGCAGGAATAGGCTTTATCTGTACAACACTTAAAGCGATGAACTGAAGGTGAAGAACTTTGCTCACTCCCATTTGACAAGAACGAAATGCTGAACAGAGTTGCAAACACAAATACCATTCCAAGGGTAACTTCCAGCTGACAGCTTGAGAATAATTATGTTCAAAGGCAGGGTGACCCTAAATAAAGACAACCTTTATAAAACAAGTGTTTTATTTTATTTTTTTTTATGATCCATAAAGGCAAATTCTGCCTTACTGGCACAGTTCCTTCTTTTTCAGGCAAGAGACGTCAAAGACAAAAGAATGTAAAGTTTTATATGACCAAATTAATTTACTCTTGAGCTTGATAGAGGGGCACTTAAAGTGGGAGATCTATGCAGTGGTAGGGGTAAGCTTCTGTAAGCAGACACAGAGAACAGTTTTCTGGAACATACATTTTTTCTAGCCATTGAATGCTCTAGCTATACACTTCCAAACCCAGAACCATTCAATCGCACTTTGAATTGCAAGGAGACTTAGCTGCAGAATTCATTGATCTGAATGCGAATTGCACGGCTAAAAAACATGGTTTTTTTTGCAAATGTATGTATAGCTCTTCAGTCATTTTTTGGTTTTATTTATTTAGTATTTCTACTTACTGAAGCATTAATACATGAAGTAAAGTGATTGGAAGTTACTATAACAAAAATTCATGTAATGTTCATGTTCTTATTTCTATCCATGTCAAATAAGAGAGGAAGGGAACAAAATGAAGATGTATTACTCTGCAATGGCAAGCAGAACCCACTCCAGACACCTGTGTAAGATGCTTGTTTAAAAAAGTAACAACATTGTAGCAGCAGTATCTTATATTGACAATGAAAGAGAGGTGGTGTGTATGGAGGTGACCTCTGCTGCTAAAGTGCAGAGAAGCAACATTTATTTTAGGGGATGCAGAAGATGTTTGGCTGGCATGGTGCTGAGTTCCTTACTTGTGTTTACTCAAAGTACATTATGAAAAAAATATTGTTACATTCCTGTGTTTTGCCTGGGTTTCTTATGTTACTCCTAACTGAGTTCTAGCATGGCTTCCACTGAATTTTTTAAGCTTGTGAAGGAAAAAATAAGTACATTGCCAAATTGTTCTTCACACAATGTATAGAATTGCCCTTGTCAAAAATGTACACTTCATGTGAGTTGCAATCTCTTTAATAAAACTTCAGGAAACTGCATGATGCAAAATGGAGTGTGTGCTGCCAATCAGTCAAAGGTTACTCAAGACAGACAGGTGCACTCCACGAACCATTACTGTTAATTGAAACTGATAATGCTGAAAGTGGGATGATTTCTAAAGGGTCAGTAGTGATGGTGATGATGATGTTTAATGGCATCCTATTTCTAGAAAGGGCATCTTGATCTCATAGGTTTTAGCAGGTTGTCAAATTGCATTGCTTTGATTAAATTTTGAGCTGCAAATCGATTGTTCCCATGATCAGAAATATTCTAGTTGACAAAGCTAGTCACGTTTGATTCCTTTGGCATTTGTTCAAGAACAACTCCTGTGACTGGAGAAGTTTTCCACTGGCTTCTGCCAGCAAGGTCCTCTGAGCCAGTTCAGCTCTGACAGCATGGGCTTTCTCAAACAGTTCCCTACCTTCAGTGATGTTTGTATCCTCATCTTCTCTCTGAACAAGTTAGCACCCTGTTTTCCAGGGAAAGCACTAAATTTTTTCCTGACTTCTCATTCTTATTTATATAATGGCATGTAGGTGGTCTAGGCACAGGCTCCATGGAGGTAGGCACTATGTGCACCCTGTCATTATGCTTCTCCAGCCACTGGGAATTTAATCTCAAAACTCACCTTCAGCATCTTTTTCACTCTGCTTTTATTCTTGCACTTCCTGATGTGAAAACCTGAAAGCTAGACCATCCTTTCTTCATTTGACTTTTGGCCATATCAGATAGCTTTTCTTCTCTAGGTAAAGGAAGAGGTGGCATAACACCTTCACAGAATTTTTTTCTTTTTGTCACCCTATGCTTCCTCAAGATGTCCTGTATTTCCCTCAAGGCCAGGAGGCACTAGTTGCCTATTTGCAAATGTAGAGGCATAGCTGCCTGAGGGATATCTACAGCAGAAGTAGTGCCTATCAGTTAATCTACTTGTGACCCAACCAGCCCTGTCATAAATTAGAGCAGGTATAGTGTTGCTGCAATATGTGTTTGCCAGCTGTGTGAGACTAGCATAGCCACCCTTCCTCAATGTCTTCATAGGGTTTTGCTAACTCCATCCCATTCAGGAAAAATGGAATAACCTCTCACAGCCCCAGTATGGGCTGTTGACAGCCATTGCTCCTGTTCTCTACTCTGCAGACACATGTACTATCAATCTCACTTTCCCATTCTCAAAACTTCTAAGGTGTGGACTGTAGTTGTAGTAATGAAGCTTACATGAATCGATAGCTCACAGTCCTTCTCTTCCAACAGCTGCAGGAATCTTGCTGCCTCCAAACATGTTTAGTTCAAGCAATCTGTCTCCCCATTTCCTGAAGGTGGGGTGAAGCCTTTTGTAACCTCAACAGTCACCACCCCCTTACCAGGGCTGAAGCTTTATAAAGAGTGATAGGGCTCAAAAGAAAATTTGCTATAGACTTATTTCAGCTTTCAGTATAATTTTGTCCAGTAATCTCAATCCTTTGCATTCATCATCATCTGCTTTCTCTTAGATGATGCTTTTTACATGAGTTTTCCAAAGGCTGATGTTACCCTTACCACAACAGCAAATATGCCTCAGAGTTTCTGAGACAACTTAGGAGTTTCAAATGATGCTTAGTAGCTTTAATCAACCAAAAAATGTCATCCAAACGACATTCATCTTTCACTCTATTCTCCTTCCCTGCAGAATTCCATTTTACTAAAAAAAACTCCCTGCAGAAAATCTTTAAAATCCTCCATCAAAGCCTTCTGTAAAGATGGCTTCATCTATAAATGTCCCATAAAATAAAAGAAATTCCTTCTGTCTCACTCTCAAAGTGAGGGCAGATGAAGAGGTAACTATGATTCACTCATATGGATGAATGAAAGTGGTATGGATTTAAAAAATCCTTTCTAAGAGTTAATTTATTAAAAAAATGGGTTTATTGCATCACTAAAAGATGGTTTATGTAGAATATGGTCTACTTCAATCTGTCTTATCAGTTTGATTTATGAATCTTATCTTAGTGCAAAAAGCACTTTCTGAATTGCTCGCTTCACTTTGATACAGTCCTTTGCTACAGAAGCTCACTTGTGTATCAAAATAGAATAAACATACCTTGCTCTGGAGGCCTGTTTTTCAGTTTCTCAGGAACTGAGAGAGCTTTTAGACACGGCAAGTAATTCAGCTAGCTTGTGTCTCCCCACGGCCTACCAAACTCATCTATTCAAGGTGGGTGAGAACGAATAGGAAACCGGTTCACATCAAGTTTTTTTGGAGGACAAGATGGCAGCAAAATAAGAAATAATAAGTAATTACTGTTTAAAAATGTTTTTAAAAATATTAAAAAAAAAAAAAAAAGGGGGAAAGAAAGAAACTGTTTTGCAAGAATAAGATGGGTAGAATATCTAAATATGTTTTGTTGGCAGTGTTAAAAGATTTTTTTCCTAAGCAAAGTTTTGTTCCTTTAGAAGGTAGGTCCAGGATTAGATCCTGAGTGCTGTCCAGTTGTGATCTTAGTGAGTGGCTGCCTTGACACTGTCTGCAAGTGTCATTCCCAACCCTTGCCTTTTGCTTATTTTCTGAGGAAACTCAAGATTACTGTGATACCATCTGAGCGCCTATCTCAAACAGCAGAATCTGTGTGCCACGTTCCCTGATGCTGTGTTCTGGGCAGGAATCATGCTAGTTTTATGATGCTTTTTTAGGGCTGGCATGGTCTCAAAGATTGTTTGGAATTTAGGTGATAGCTTTATGCAATCTGAGTCATGCCAAAATTAGATAAGAGAACTAGCCAGAGATGGTGTGAATATGCCACTGAGTATATGTTTAGGGAAAAGCCCTCTAATTCCAGAGACATGTGAAACACAAAATCTGTATTACTGTTATCACTCTGTAAATTCTGAAACGTCTATAGTAATTGGAAATGTACAGCTTGTGAGTACAAGATCAGTTGCTTTTTAGTTATAAGAAACCTTAGAGAATTTCTATATTGAGTTCTAACAGATGCTTCAATGTTAGATAAAGATACACAGATAGACAAGTCTATGGGACCTGATGAGATGCATCCCAGAGTGCTGAGGGAATTGTCTGATGTAGATGTCAGTACACTCTCCATGATATTGACAAGTATTGGCAGTCAGGTGAAGTCCTCAGTGGCTGTAAGAAGAGAAACATTGCACCCATTTTTAAAAAAGGGTAGAATGGCCCCTGGGAACTACTGACCTGTCAGCCTCAGCTCTGTGTCTGGGAAGATCATGGAACAGATCATCCTAGAAGCTCTGATAAGGCGTATGAAGGACAGGGAGGTGATTAGAGACAGCCAGCAGGGCTTCACTAAGGGCAAGTCCTGTCTGACCAAGCTAGTGGGTTTCTACAGTGGAGTGATTACACCAGTGGACAAGGGAAGAGCTATGGATGTCATCTATTTGGACTTCTGCAAGACCTTCCCCACAACATCCTTCTCTCTAAGTTGAACAGAAACAGATTACACAGGTGGACTGTTCAGTGGATAAGGAAGTGGCTGAATGGTCTCATTCAGAGGGTGTAGTCAATGGCTTAATGCCCAGATGGAGATAGGTGACAAGCAGTGTCCCTCAGGGGTCCATATTGGGACCAGTACTGTTTAATATTTTCATCAATGATATAGACAGTGGGATCAGCAAGTTTGCAGGTGACACCAAGCTGAGTTGTGTGGTCGATATACCACAGGAACAGGATGTCATCTAGGGGGACCTGGACAGTCTGGAGAGCTGGTTCCAGGTGAAGCTCATGAGGTTCAACAAGACCAAGTGCAAGGTCCTGCACTTGGGTTGGAACAATCCTCATTATCAACACAGCCTGAGGGATGAGATGATAGAGAGAAGCCCTGTGGAAAAGGGCTTGAGGGTACTGGCGAACAAAAAGCTGGACATAAGCCAACAGTGTGCACTTGCAGACCAGAAGGCCAATTGCATCCGGGGATGCATCAAAAAAAGTGCGGCCAGCAGATCAAGAGAGGTGATTCTGCCACTTTGTGCTGGTGAGACCTCACCTGGAGTACTGCATCCAGCTCTAGAGCCCTCAGCACAAGAAGGACATGGACCTAATGAAGCAGTTCCAGAGGAGGGCCATAAGAATGATCAGAGGGGTGGAATACCTCTTCTGTGAGGACAGTCTGAGAGTTGGGGTTGTTCAGCCTGGAGAAGAGAAGGTGCCAGGGAGACCTTAGAGAAGCCTTCCAGTACCTGAAGGGGGCCTACAAGAAACCTGGGAAGGGGCTGTTTACAAGGATATGTAGTAATAGGATGAGAGGCAGTGGTCTTAAACTAGAGCATGGTAGATTTAGATTGAACATTATGAAGAAGTTCTTTACTGTAAGAGTAGTGGAACACTGGAACAGGTTGCCCAGGGAGGTGGTGGAGCCCCCATCTCTGGAGGCATCAAGGTCAGGCTTGACGGGGCTCTGAGCAACCTGATTTAATTAAAGATGTCCCTGATCACTGCAAGAGGGTTGGGCTAGATGATCTTTAAAAGTCCCTTCCAACCCAGTGCATTTTATGATTCTGTGACTTACAGACTAGCTAAATGGTCAGAGGTCAACTGAAAACTATTTGAGTGGCCAGACCCAAGTCCAGACCCAGGCCAGTCACTAGTGGTGTACCTAAGTAGTCAATACCAGGGATACTAATGTTTGTTATCCTCATTAATGATCTGGATGATGAGATCGATCTCAGTCTAAGCAAGCTTGTAGGTGATACAAAATTAGGAGGAATAATTGATATAGCAGGTGGGTGCTACCATCCAGAGGGATGTTGACAGGATGGAGAAACAGACAAACAAGCTGAAGTTCATGAAGGGAAGTTCGTGAAGTTCAGAAAAGGGAAATGCAAAGTTCTGCTCATGGTCAGGCATAATCCCAGGCAACAGTATGGACTAGGAGTGGACCACAACTGGAAAGCAGCTTTGCAGTGGAGCACTTCAGGTCCCAGTGGACAAGCAGCAGACCATAAGCCATCAACGTGCCCATGCATCAAAGAAGGCCAAAAGTCTTCTGCGCTGCATTAAGACCACTGCCAGTAGAAAGGGGGAGATGATCCTTTCCCTCTACTCAGCACTGGTGAGACACCTCTGGAGTTGTGGGTCTAGTTCTGAGTTCCCCAGAACTAGGAGACATGGATGCACTGGTGTGAGTCCAGGGAAGGACCATAAAGATGATTAAGGATTGAAGCATCTGTTATACAAGGTGAGGCTGAAGGAGTTGGGGATTGTTCAGCCTGGAGAAGAGGAGGCTCATGGCAACTTTATCCATATCTATAAAAATACACTGGGGGGGGGGGGGCTGGGGGGGAGGGGAAATAAAGAAGACAAGCTATACTCTCCTTAATAGTGCTCAGGGGGGGCTGGTTAAACAAAGGCAGGTTTCCCTTTAAGCCTGTGGACACACCATATGTGGAGATACTAAAAATCCATCTGGACACGGCCATGTGCAATGTGCACTAGGTGGTTCTGCTTTGACAGAGGTTTGGATAAGATCATCTCCAGACGTCCCTTCCCATCTCAGCCATTCCATGACTGTGTGTGATTCTGTAAAATATATGCAATACACAGGCATGAGAGTTTTTACTAAGGTGATTATTCATCTTCAGGGAACCCAACCCCACTACGGAAGGGAGGGTGCCCCCCAGAGGTCTTGTTGATCCCACTACTCTGGGAGTGCTAACAGCCTTGCAGTAACAATAGAAATATGGGTGCATTTTTCCTCCTGGTTTCTCTCCTAAACACCTTTTCTGACATTTTAATTTACTTCACAAATACTGCTATTGGAGAACATTTAGCAGTCAAGTCTGTAAAAAGGTACCTGTTTGTCATGAGTATTAGCAGGAAAGAGTATTATAAAATTGTGACCTCACAAAATCTGATATATGTCTTAGAAGCTAAGCATCTCTACCTTCAACATTTTCTCTGTTTTCAAGGGTTTGCTCCTCTATGTGCCCGAGTCCTTTAACATCTGCTGAATCAGTTCGTCTTGTATGCATCAGCCCTAATTTTGGAGATGCATTTTAAAGTTTGGAAAGGTTTTCTGTTCCTGTTCCTGCCAAGAAACTTGAGATGTCAGAAGAGACTGAAGGAAGCGGTAATAAAATCCAGGATAGTTTAAAAAGAAGTGACAGGCAAATGGAAATGGCTTGAAATGGAGCTGGGAACTAATTCAATGAAGTGCTGCAGTTCAGCAATTTTACAAAGCAGTGACATCATTATTATGTCTAACTTACTGTGTGAATAGATTACCAATGTGTTGAAAGATAATTTTACCTGAAATCTATAATTTCAGGCTTAATGCATAAGCTCACATCAAAAATTGTGCCCAAAATTTAATCTCCTGCCATAGCAATACTAAAAAGGGGATGGATTTTCTTAGTCCTCTAAGTTTTTCATCAGCACCCAAGTACAACAGAAGCTGTAATTTTTCACATGTACAATAGCATTGGTATTGTCAATTCTCTACTCTAAACTTCAACAGTTAGTACTAAAAACATCTCTCCCATTTTATTACTGTGTTCAGAAAAAGAAAATGCTGGTAACACAGCATTGGAATAGATATTCACTACACAGTGTGGGGGAAATTCAACGTGAAAACAAATGCAGGTACTTTAGGCTTAAATAAAAAACCAAACAAAGGTAGGAATAGTTTAATATTAGCTTGGCATTTACTCCTTAAGCCACCCCCAGGTAAACAAGTGGGGCGCAGTGCTGCAGAAGTATTTCCTGTAATATGTTTCCCATGTTTCTCAAACAGCACTGCAAAGCATTCTGTACCCAATGCCCAACAGTTAAATCTACACTAGTTCTTCAGTGACTCTTTGGTTTCTTGCATGATCCCTTCTTTGCCCAGCCCCATGTTTCTCTTATAGCAGGCTACCTTCTAGGCAAAATCCTGATTTCTCTGTTCTCAAGATCCTTGTGTCCTTCCAATAAACACCTCTTGATCATGGCAAAAGCTATGACTGTTATAATTCTACAAGCAATACAAATCTTCTGCTACCAGCAGTTTTGAAGTGGAAACCACAACATTTCTCATTCACTTTTACCAGACACATCTTCCCACAACTTTTTTGTTTTTGTTTTGTTTTGTTTTGTTTTGTTTTGTTTTGTTTTGTTTTATTTTGTTAAAAAAGCACCTATAGCGTCTGGATACCCTCCAGTATCAGCACATGCTGTGTGCATGGCTCATCACTTAGCCTCAGTTATTTAAATAGATTTTCTCAGCTTTGTCACCAGAAAATATTCAGTCATACTCATTCTGGCTTTCTCACTAAGCAAAATCATTGTATCAATGCAGCAAATAAAAGACCACAGGTGAGAACGCTTTATTTCAACCACATTGTAGCTGTGGTTGTGGGGTTATACCAGCTGTATACTACTGTCCAGAAGCCTTTGCTTAGATAAACTCATTCAAAGCAGTGATGTGCCACATGACAGTGCAATATATGAAGTTACAATGGAAAGGCTAGAGCATCTTGGGCACAAATAGAACAAAGCTGACAAAGATCTCACTTGCAGTTAAATAACAATAGTCTGTTATGTCTAAAAAAAGAACAGGAAAAAAGAAATAACTAGCAGTTAAACTTACTACTTCACTGGTCAGAACAAACCAGGTGTGAAAGGTCTACAGTTTAGGTATTGCTCCAGATGATTTCAGCATTTGTCACTGCATGTATAAATGGAATGCAAAGCAAGACAAACAGCTTTCAAGAAGAAAGGAAAGTTGAGTTTTACCTTAAAACAAGTTCTGTGTTCCAGTCTTTTAATAAAACAAAGACACACACACACCTTTCTGAGTTTACATCATTCCTACCCATCCTGTCACCCATTAAACACTTTTGACTGCATTTCTCACTTATCTGCAGTTCTCATTCTTTTCTTCAACTGGTGGTAGCACTGTGTTTGGACTCTGTGCCAGCTCCCAGCAATCACACACGAGAAGCATGAATATGGATCCCTAAATGCTGTGATGCTTTGTACAAACTCAGGCTTCTACTTCTTATGTCTGACCAAGGCAGCCAGATAGGAGAACTGCCCTTACCTGGGAGCAGATCAAAGGTTGAACAAATGTATAAAATAAGCATGGTTCATTGCACTGTATTACTCTAAGCAAGAGCAAGAACAAATCATGAAGCCTTCCCAAATAACCAGTAATGAAAACATTCATTATTTCAAGCACAATTTTTTTTTTTTATTCATCATTCATTTTATTCTTTCCATCTTTTCTCCTATAGTCACCTAAAGGTAATTTACCTGCTCTAAGTAAAAGTATTTTGCACCTATGTTAGCTAGCCACATCTCTTTCAGGCATATTTTCACAGACCCCATTGCATTGCTGGGGCCTCCTTTTTAAAGAGATGCCTTCAGTGGGTGTGCCCAGAAGTTGTGGCAGCATATGTATTTTACCTGTGTACCTACCATCTGATTATGCCACACCAGAGTCCCTCTGAATCTGAGGATCAGTTTCTCGTGTGTTTAAGTAAGTACAGTAAGTCTTGTCTGCTGCATGAAGCTGGTTGCTATGCTCATAGCTTTAAAATCACTTAAAATCATTGCTAGACATGGCTGCTTTGTAAAGAATACTACCACAGAGTAGGCATCCTATGCAGAGCTGAGGACAAATTCCCACTAGCACTACAAAAGAAAAAAAACCCATCAGACTACAGTAAACAGTACCTATTTTGATCTCTGTCAACATGGTTAAGCTTTCCACTAACACTACATAAACATTAAATGCCTTTATTTTCAAAGTTCCTATAAATGGCAAACATCTGTTGAATAATTAGGTGCCTAGACAATGAGGATGTAAAATCACACTTTGTATGATATAGTCCATATATGTACTATCTTACACCTTAATAACCATTATTTATTTTATTAAAATTTTGAAACTGCTAAATATGCTCCTGGAATTATAGATAAAATATTTGAAGGGAAAAAAAAAAAAAAAGAAAAGGCAAACAAACAAACAAAAGAGATCAAGAAAATCCCCAGATTCTGTTCATTTTTCTAAACTTAAAGATTAGAAAGTTTTTACATTTCCGTGCCTTGGTGGAATTCCAATATGAAAGAGCCCAGAGGAAAGGATAAGTGATAATATTCAGAACACTTTTAAGTTACAGTGATGAAAATGGAAACAATGTGAAGCAGGTATGGAAACTCATTCAGTGAAATACTCTAGTTCAGCAGTTTGATGGCAGTGACATCATAAAATCATAATAGAAATATTATGCTAGCTCAGAAAGTTTCAAATCCTGTAGTAATACATACTGCAATTGTGAAAACCTAAGGAAAAAGAAAAATAGGAAGGAGAGAGTGAGTCATGGCAAGCCAGCTTATTAACCAAGTGAATAAATGCTGACAGAAAAAATGTAAAGAAAATTATATTACGAAATGAAAGAATTAAAAATGGACTGATGTAACTTTATACGTTACTTACAGATATATGACAGAGTATAACCTTCAGTGGTATTCACTTCTTGTAAATAGACTTTTGTGAAACAATTGTTGTGCAGTTTAAGATTGTAATCATCACTGCTACCCTCACACCATGGCTGATTTTTGTCTGTATCTACTACAGACGTTTTTTGTTTTCTGCTCATCTGATTCTCTTTTAAAAATACAGCAGAAACACAAAACTTTCCTCTAGTCAGCAAGTCACCGATTCTTAGTCCATACTTTATTTCAAAAAAAATTTAAAATTTCAAGTTGCAGAAAAACCAGATGTAGAGTGCACATGTGCTTTATTAGATCTCAAAACTAGCACTGTTCTTTGGAGCAGAATCTTCTGTGTGGCAAACTATATTTTAACTAATCACTAGAATTACTTAAGAGAAACCAAAAGAAGCTTAAATTGCTTATTTGTTTTATTTAAAGAAAGTGGTTGTTAACTCGTGATCCTTGGAAGTCTCCACAATTCCTCAGCATCTGCAGTACACTACTATGAGACATTTTACCAGCATTATAATTTTTGCAGAAGCCTTGAGGCACTGTTAAGCAAACGCTGGTACAAAGGCTGCAAAAGGCACTTTTGTGCACATCCTTCTGGTCTTTGGTGAGTGCTGAAGGTGCCTCTTCCTATACTGCTTTTTTTCGAAGACCATTTTGCACCTTTTTTCCCCATATATTCCATGATATGGTAGGACTCCAACTGCATGGTTCAGGCCCACTAGCCCCACTAAGTAGGACTGCTGGTTTTGCTTCTTCCTTTGCAATGCCCTTGAGAGAAAACAGGGAAGAGGTGTGGGACCAGACTCCCTTTCCACCTGGGAATGGGGAGACATAGTATCTGCACAAGATACCCTGCTGCTCCAACCCAATGAAACCTCAGTTCCACACCCTCATTTCACTCCTCTCAAGCCATGATTAAAATGGCCCTTTTCTACCGAAAAGCAGTTGGTGGCAGCAAGAGCAGTTTTCCTGTGATGGCTTGCACTGCCAGTTCTCAGCTCCAAGGAGAGGCAGGCATCTGGCAGCACTCATGGCAGCACGGAGGTGACTCGGGCAGAAGGTGCCAATGCTTATGGCTGAACCTCACACCTCCCCCTGGCCCTCTGCCCTTCTCCGACTTGGGAACCAGTACTCTGATGCAGAGTATACCCAGCAAGTCTTAGGAAGCCCAATCTGATGTCTTTCTTTCATCCAGAAGATGTAAATGTTCTGTTAAATTAAGTACTGTGAATAGGAAAACATGTCAGGATGGAGGCTGTCATGGGGATTTCTGGGGTTTCTGTGCAGGGATTGATGGGAGTTTAAGAGAAGCTGTGTTTGAAAAACCAAAGTGTGAGCAGCTTGCAACCCACTTCCCAGTAATGAAACCAGGGAAACTATTCCCAGGGTGAAGAGGTTTGGGGAAAACTTGGTCATTATGTTCTATTGTGAATTCACTAGTTATGCATTTACAAAGGGACATCATATACATAGAAATTTCATTTTACAATCAAGATTATGATTCAGAGTAGACAAAAGCAAACAGTTGATTAGGACAGACATTCCCATCTTAATCTATACATCCATAACATTACTCTAACACTTTTGTGCTTTTTTTTTTCTTTTAATATGGTCTCCTTGGAAGGCATATTATTCCTTAAACAAACTAACACAAATTCTCAAGTTATCTCAGGATAGTTATTTTAAAAGACAATGCAATATTTAATAATAAACATTTATAATCAGGTTTTTAACAAAGTAATTCATCATATAAACAAATGAATCAGTCAGACACTAAATAAATATTTGTACTGGTAAATACTAGCATTTTGCTTATAACATGTAGGACCTGATCCTGCAAGCCCTCTGTATACGTTTTTATCCCCACTGAATGACTGGTTTAATTTCTTGTTCTAATCTACTATTTTACTTTGAGCTGAACAAATACTTTCTGGCCTCTAAGTTAAACAATTGAAATAAGCACTGGAATCCATCCCAGCAGACAATGGTTTCCTTAGATGTCTTTGTAATTATTTTTTTTTCTTGTGTTTATGAAATCATCACAACCATTTATCAGAAGGCATTCAGTTTTTTAAATTTACAATCTGAGTTGCATCAGCTAATCCAGATTGAGAAAATAAAAATTGTATGTTCCTTGTTCTTGGCTCTCTTACTGAACAATATGTGACCTTTGTGCTCAATTTGAAGAGTGGTTTCCAATAATTATTTCTTAATTAATACTGAATTTTACTTTCTCCAGATATTTGAGCTAACAATACTGTGTTAGGAAGACAGAAGCCTCCAGGAGAAAACCAAGCCAGGAGCTCTTCTTAAGGAGGGTAGACAAGCATGAATTACCTTCTATCTATTCTTATTTACCACAATTACTCCCTTCTCCAAGGCAAAGGGGATGACATTTTTTAAAGTGTACAGAAAGCTATGGCTGCTTCTTTGAGTTTATTCATTCCTTCTCAGGGATGCCTTTTTCCTTGTGTGGTAAATCCAGGAGAGAGAACCGCAGATAAGAGACATTATCTGACATACACACCCTCCTCGTGCCTTAGGAAAATTATCAGAATATCTTCACACAAATAGATGTGTCAGTGAAGTCCAATGTCTTAGCTGCTTTTTGAATGGAAACACGGAAGGATCAGTTACAGCTGAAAAACGTACAAACTTAAATTGAGTAATTGCTTACTTTTTCCTCCCCAGCTCCACTTGAAATATGGTTTGAAATCAAAGGTACTGAGGTTATTAGATGTACCCACTGTATTCATTTAAGTTTGGCTGAATTCTGATCATTTCTTGGATGCCTTTGAGCTTTTACCACAGTATACATTCCAAGGATATGGCAAAAATTACAATGATTGTACCAAATCACTGCCGGAAGTGAAAAGAGGAACATACTTTGAAATTACTTTCTCTCTCTCTATATAGGGATATACACACATGCGCACACATGCGCGCGCACACACACACACACACACACACATGCATATATATATCCCTACATAAACATTTATCTTAAATACAGAAATTGATGTTATTATTTATTATGTTGGTATCATTTTAAATACTGTACTCTGTGACTCTACAATGTGACAACTTCAGGCTGTCCAGAGAGATAAATCTTAACACAGTTTTATAACCTCTACTAATATAAATATATTGGCAAGAAACTTTGACCAGCAATAGTAAATTCTGAAACTTAAATAATCATTCTACAATTATTTTAATTTTAACAATGAATTGCTACTGAGTACCAATATTCATGGAAAATGTAAAAAAAAATAAAAATAAAAATAGAGCTGTAACTTCTAACACTGTATCAAGTGCAGCTTTATGAAAGGAATGTAAAAGAAAATTGTTTTAGAAACTTTCTAAAAAGAGGAACAGCAACATATACTGTATGTTTTAAAAAAAGAATACTGTATGCCTTCATTTTATCTTAAATGTCCATGTTAAGTCATAGTTTATTTTTGCCTGCAAATGAAGGACATTGGTTCACAAATCCTCTAAACTGTACATGAGCAGTTGATTAAATCCTGTTGGGTTTTTGTTTGTTTGTTGTTTTGGTTTGGTGTTTTGTTTGTTTTTGTTTTTGCTTTTTAAAGAAAGTCCATTTACTCTTAGAGTGAACAACAATGAGAAATTTGTTATTAGAATAAGACATTTAAGGACCTTGGTAGCCAGTACCAGTTGTATTTGTAAGTAGCTCCTCAGCTTTTGGTTTGTTTGGTTTTTTTTTGTGTGTGTGGTTTGGTTTTTTTTTTTTTCTTTTTTAAATAAAGGTACAATCTTAGTTTTTTATTTTCTTTAAAAATTCTAAAGATGAAGAAAAGTAGCATTTATACATATAAGTCCTCATATAAATTATAAAACTCAAGTTTATCTTATAGAGTTCCATCCCCAGAATAAGCATAAAGCACTTTTGTGGTACCTTCACCAGTAAATATTTGTATCACATCAAATCTGAGAAATGCAACAAAGATGGTACTGCATCCCAAAGCTGTTCTGATGCAGTCTGTTGTGATGGATGTGCTCCATGGGATCATATGACTGCTGTGACTTGACTAAATTTCAAATAAAGGAAATATGAAGGAGTTCACCTCACCAGTTCAGTAAGTATAAGAAACATCAGTGAACAGCAGACTCATCCCATTTGAGGTCAGCTGTCTTCGGAAGACAACAAGAAGGGGGTTTAAAATTATGACAGCGAAATCAAATAATACTAAATATAACGAGGTAAACTCCCCTAAAAAGGTGAAATAGGCTGAGATGTCAGGAGAGAGTTCGATTGTACCTGACGCCCAAATGTTTCTGTAGCCAGAGTTCAGCAAGCTGCATGGTAGAGGCAAATGTACTCGCTTTTGACCCTAAGCACATTTTATATTGTTTTGGATCTAAATTGGGGTCACACTGAACTGGATGGAATATATGGACGACTCCTACTTCTTGACTTCTGAAAGCCTTCAAGCCAGATGATATCACTTTAGTAAAGAGGTCTACATCCTCAAGTCCCCAGCCTTGAATTGAGGTATCAAATCCACCAGCAGTAAGTAGATCACTTTTGTAAATACAGGTAATTCCAAATCCATACTCCCTCCAAAATCCAGTTCTTTTTGTGAAAACAAAACTACTGTCAGCTGGAGGGTTGCCTCCGTATATTAATTTTGGATCATACTGGCTAAAGATGATAGGGTAGTAAACCTGTTCTCCCTGAATAGTGTTATCTCTGCATCGCTGGAGGAAGTCTGGTGTGAATACCAGATCAACATCACAGAACAGCAGCAAAGTGCCATTGTCAAATTGAGATGAGGCCATTTCAAGACCTAAACCTCTAGAAAACTTTCCTGCCATAGGAATGATGGTCATATCTGCCATAGGATACTTAATGCTGTATTCTTCAATTAGCTCTATGTGTTTGCTGGAGTCTTGGCCTGACTCAGAACTGAAAAGAATTATTGCCAACTTTACATTCTGCCTGGGAATCAGACAAGTCTTCTCAAAGTTATCCATAAATCTTAAGAAAATGTCATATCTTCCTGTGAGAGGGACAAGAATATGTATTTTCTTGTCACTGTGTCCCCCAGTGTCTTTAGTGCCTTGGAACGGTGAGGGAAAAATCTTTAAAGAATTTGAAAGAAAAGAGAAAGATTGAGTGTCAGTGCTGGCATCCTCCAGCAGGCTTCTTACATCTAGCTCCTCTGCTTCTTTAAAGAAAGGTTTGCTAAACAATTGCTGAAGGTAAGCGTGGCGTCTCACTGGAACTGTAACTTTCCTTCCTTTGTGCCTTTTGTACAAAAGCAGTAAATCCAGGATGTACTCCACTCCATGCAGAGGGTTTACCCTGCGGTAGCCATACTGTATTTCCTTGAAATCAATGAGCCTTCCTCTAGACCTAGAGTTCTCATTTATCATTTCCATGACTTGCATCATGGTGTCATCCAGTGCAGCCCGCAGAATGCTGCTCAGGCTCTGCCGGGGTGGCTGGTTCTCTACCATTGAGTAAAGAAATTTTCCTGTCAGGAACTCCCACTCAATGACTTCATCCCTTTCATGTGGCTGGAAATGATTGAAAGATGGCAGCACTCCGAATTGCTGATCTTCCTTATTTACTTCACTGTTACTGAGCTTGCTCATCAGGGCACTTTCCCTATGGAGCTGGATGGTCCGGTAGCGCAGTTCGGAAATTTTGCAACTCAATATGTAATTGTGAAGCCTGTATTGGTAGGCTGGTCTTTTGTTGGGATGAAGTGTTATGGCTGTGTGAATCTTGCTGTTGTGAAGATCTTGAATGTAACCCTTGCGGTTGTGCTCATAGTTTTCATGGAACAACTGCTGCATCTAGAGAGAGAAAGAGAGAAAATTAAAAAGACATTAAGTGAAAGTGCTTCTACCCGCACTGTTGATCATTACAAGATCTTATGGATCATGGCTATGTTAGGCACAACATTTTAAATCATTCAGTAGGAATTATTTATATTGTTTTGGTCTCAGTTTCTGTACTGTTCAGAGAACACAAACATCCTTTAACTGAATAGTAGGGCAAATATCTTGGGTTTAACTTTACTTTATCTGAAATACTAGAACACTTAGCCAAAGGTCTGTAGGCAATTTTTCTGAGTTCCTAGGTGCTGTCCGAATGCTGCTATGCATGAAACACTAAGTCTTCACCTAAATCTAAACCCTTATTAGCATAGATCCTTACTGAAAGGTTAGCAACACTGATGATGTTTTCTAAGATTTCGGATTTATGTCTGTGGAGCACAAAGCTGCTGGTGTTTCCAACAGACATATGCAAATACATAGTGCTACTTAGTTCAAAAATTGAATGGACTTCACTTCAACAGAAACATTTTTTTCTCCATGCAGACAAAGAATTCTATGACTGAAATATAACCATGGGAATATGTGTGTTAGCAGGAATATATATAATACATTATGTCAGTTAAGCTATAGATCATGCTGGTGTAACTCACTAATTTCCAATGAATTTCTGTGGCATGAAAAGACATTCTATTTCTGTCGAATTAGTAATTGTAGTATCTTCTAAATAGTGAAGAAAGACATTTTCTGGCCTAAACACAGGACACAGGTCTGGGATTTAAAGTATCTGACCTTTATACCTTTCTGTGCTAAAAGCTAATCTACAAGCAAATCATAAAACTTGCCCTGATTCAGTTTCCTTCCCTAAAAGAAAACTTAGCTCATTATTAATGTAATGAATATTTATTCTTTATATGGAGGACTTATACTCTTAATACGACATGCTGTAAAATATTAATATCATAAATACATTTAAGATCCACCACTTTTTGCTAAGCTAACACCCACTAATTCCAGAGAAACAAAACTATTTCCCACGTGTAACAGATAGAGATGAGTCTGCTCTTTTTCATCTGCAAACAGACTGGTCTTTAATTAATACATAAGGAAAATGTGTTAATTAGATAGCAAATGTTCAAGGAGGTGTTGCAAACTTGCGCTATAATCAGATTTTGAGATTGGTATTAAAGTTTGTCTTTTATACACCAAGGAAATCAAGAGAGGTCAGGTTTGATGACACAATGTCTCAGAATCAAAACATTTAGCTCATTTTACTGTAGTTCTGTCTAAAACAGGTCTTTCTGCTACAATAGGACAATAAATGTAAAGTAACTCCTAACAAAGCTAAGAACCATGACAATTATTTTAAATCCATTATCATGTATGAGAAGTCATATTTAGAAAAAC